>JARHVA010001410.1:2270000-2272500 GCA_037957365.1 Torreya grandis | reverse complement strand
GTGTGGAGTTGTTTTATATATTCCATATGATATTATACAATATTCTGGAGTGTTTTAATGTGCCTTTATATATGTTTGTGATCAAAGGTTATTGATTGTGTTTTGGATTTATCTGACAGATCAGAGTGAGCTTTTTGAAGAAGTATTTCTATGTGTTTAGAGCCTTATTTAAGATGTATAATAGATTTTATGATTACCTTAAGGTAATTAAGTTTCCAAAAATATGTGTATTGTGTATTCAATATATTAATATAGGTGGTTTGATCTTCATTTTTGAAGATTGTGTTTTTGGGGTAATTAGATATAATAGGTCTTTAAGGCCTAATGAAGCCTTCATGAGGTGAGAAAAATATGTTTGAATTATTAATCATGGAGGGGGTAATTTTAGGTTTGAAATGAAAATTATGAAATGTTTTATTAAATTGGTGAGGGTCATATGGGCCATAGTGATTCTAGGTGTAACTTGTTACTTGAGATAGTCCTAATGCATTAGGTCTTTAAGTAGGTATAAGAAGAGAAGGTGGTCTAAGTGAGTTTGGTTAACGTAATGGTCATCATATTTTTCTTTGAAATGTGTGTATTGACATATTACAAGGGTGATAAAAGTATTTATATATGTTTTTCCTACCAAGGTAGGTGATAGTAAGAGTCAAGTATAAGTATAAGGCATAATAGGCCTATTTGGGCTAGTCAAGTTGCATGAGAGAATAAGCAAAGAAAAGAGCTCTTAGAGGAGTATAAGTAGTTAATTTAGACCATAAAATAGTACCAGAGGATTATTAATGATAATATTATTATATATTTGAGTTTTTTGAGCAAGGTTATATGATCAAATCAAGCCATATGAGGGTTGTTTGAGCGAAGAAGCCTAGAGGTTATTTTGAGAAGGGTAAAAGGTTGAATAAGAGATAAATGAGTTAATTTTTAGTTGAGAGACACTAAGATATACATAAAATATATATTATTGATGTACGACATAAGATACAGAAGATATAGATCTAAGTAATAGGTCACCATCTATTGATTAAGCAACAAAGTGTCTTGAGGTCATCAAGTTGGTCCTTGTTGAATTGGAGCTTAGTCAAGATGGAGTGGGAAATTCATTAAAGGTTGGATCTTGAAAAAATTACCTTTAATTGGATTAATTTTTATTGATTCACTTAGGGGGTGGGTACCTCCTTATAAGTTAGAGCTTGCTAAAGGACTAATTGAGTTGGTGTTTGACTAGTGAGGGGTTGGTGTTCCTTGTGGGGTTGGTGCCTCACTAAATGTTGATCCATTTCTTATGGGGCTATAGTAAAAATGGTGTTTCAATGATTTTTATCCCCCCATGAGGTTTTCCCACATATCTCTTGTGTTTATATGTTATGTTCTTGCTTCATTCTCATAAGAATGGTTTATCATGCATCATTATATCACTAGAGTAGTTTGAATGTTTGATGAATGATAAGAGGAATTGAAATAATTTTTTTTACATTTATTGAACCCTCATTGTATTTATGTGCTTCCAAAAATTTGTATTATAGTAGGTCCTTTGGAGGAGTATTGATAACTTGAAGGTTATCCTAGAAGCACAATATGGCTAAGCTTGTGAAGGTCATGTTTAAGGTTTTTATAGAGGATTCCATAATGGTACTGGCAAGATTGAATAAGAATAAGAAGGATTATATTAAAACCAAGTCGAAAATAAAACCTAATGAATTTGAATACATATTGAAATAAAGGTATAGGTATAAATCTGCTTGATTAATATGGATGAATCAGGTCAAGACATCAAGGTGTTATCTTGTACAACCTTGTTATAGGCCTTGTAAGAAGGTATTTGTAGGTATCTTGGAAAATTAAGTTAGTAGATGATCATGAGATTTATTTATTAGTTTATAAGACCCATTACATTCTTGATATGAGGTATTTTCCATAAAATTCAAAGACTAGAGATGATAAAAAAGAGCATGTGTGTCCTTACGTTTCCATTTAGTGCTATGAATTTTATATCAATAATTAAACATAAAAAAGATATCTAAAACTAATTCATAAATATATATAAAGGTAGAGTTCTGTAATTGAAGGATAACTTTATCATCAAGATAGAAGATCTAAGGAAGGGTAGAGAAAAAATGAGAATATGACTATGCAAGATTGTGAAGTTTTCTATTTGCATAGTGAGTTTTGATTTTATGAGTGTATAAAGACTTAAGGAGATGTATATACCTTATGGTAATTTTCAATGGTGTACAAGGTCAATTTAGGTGATGATTTAGGTGTTTGAATTATATTACATAACTAGAATGAAGGTTTTATGAGTCCATAACCTAAAAGAGCTTTCATGAAGTGAATATAACTTGTAAAGACTAGTGAAGTTTAGTGAACATCATACGGAATGTATTGAAATGAACCATGTGGAGTTGAGTGACCTTGGTGAATTTAAAGGTGACAATAGGATAGTATGATGGATGTAGAGGTGCTTAATAGTCTTTGTCATGAATGTTTTGATAGAGAT
>JARHVA010001410.1:2087500-2265000 GCA_037957365.1 Torreya grandis | reverse complement strand
AAATCCAAGGACATTCCCACTAATGTCAAGATCAAGCTCAGGAAATAACCTATCTATTTTTATTTTCGATAGTCTAAAGGATGTCAATCATGTTCTATTAAACATTGAATGATGGTTGATGAGATGTAAAATTTAAAGATAGAGAAGGATAAATCTTATTGAGCTAAAATTAATGATTTCATGATCATTAATGATGGTCATGTGAACATCATGTAATGGGAGTGAGGATGTCATTTTGGGATCATGAAATAGTAAGTGGCTCTCAAATGATGGGTCCCATTAGATCAATGGTTGGTTTTTGATGAAGCATCCTAATATAATGGTGTGATTTCAACTATGGATTACTTATCAATGGCACATAAGTAATTCAAAGACTTATCAAATCCCAAGGGCAAATACACAATGGACAAGTGGCATAAGTACATGGGTCTAAGAAGAGGATCGATAGACCACATTCATTAACCCTAGGTAGATTTGATGATCAGAGTTAAGGATCCAAGTTTGTTTTTGGTAACCAATCAGATCAAAGGAGAGCCCAAATGACTTAGATAGAGGTTGAGTGGTTTGCTTTTTACCAAAGCAAACAAGTATTATAGAGCCAAGCTCAAACATGATTTAGTTTGAGCCAAGAGAAGATATTTTGAGATTGGATGGTACCATTTAGGACTTATAGGGTAAACATGTAAACTTCAATGGCCATCACCAAAGCCAATTGCATGAAGTGACATTTCTTTCCACTTGGGAATACATCAACAAACTAGTTATGAGTAGTTTCACATTAGGACAAAATGAAAGTGACTTGATCTCACTAATTATAGCCAACATGGAGCATCATGGAGAAGATATTATAATAATGTAATGAACTAGAGTGACCTGAACCAATTAGGTGGGGTTTGAGTGAGATTAGTGGTGATAGTTATAACTTTTCAAATGGATTTGAATTTTTTTGATTCCCTTGTTGAGTGAAAAAACTCCCCCTCTATTTTTTCCCTTCAGCTATAAATATATCCTTCCAAGATATTATTTTGGATCCCTCAAGCTAGTATAACTAGAATCTACTAGAATTATATTTGACACCTCTTAGAGTATTGAATAAATTATTGTTTAGTCATTTTTCTAATTTGTACTTAGTGTTATATCTTTGTTTAATATGAAACTATGAATCTCATCTTCCTTTTATATGTCCAAAATTAACCTAAGTGCTAGGAACTTGCTTTACAGTTCATATAGTGTGTCTCATCATTGATCTCTCAAGGATATAGGGGATAAACAAACTTATGTGTCTTTAACTAGACTTTAATTTCACCACTCTCTAGTATGAGTGTATCAAATAGACCTCTATACTAAATATTTTTTCTTAGAAGCATGGCAAGCATTACATTATTTACTTTTATAATTGATTAATGTGTTAAAGATTCCAAGCTTATGAGTGGATTTGATAAATTCTTGGTGCATCACCACAACTTAGAGTAGATTTTGTTTTATGCAAAATTCTTTCCCTTTTTCACCTTAACCAATCTTAGATTTAGAAGAAAAGGTATAAATTTTAAAACCTGAGGAGCTTTCCTCATACAAAAATCCTAGAGGTTTGGTCTAGATATAGGCAACCCATAGCCTTAGACCATTCCCATGTTAGTTCAGGTTTGAAGGTAGGACTTGAACATTCGACCTTTTAGCTAGGGTATAATTTGGATCTATTAATAATTTTGGCATGCCTGAAGGGACCCTTAATTTTTCATATCTAAGTATAGTAGTAAGTTTTAGAGTTTTATTTTCAAATTTACATAATTTTCATGCCCCCTAGAATTATCACAAGAACCTCTATAAAAGGGAAGTAGATAGATTTATCTGATCTACCCTTGTATATAATAAAGAATAAGAAAACCTCTCAACCAAAACATACACCTACCCCTCTTATTTCCCTTTTGGTTTCCCAAAAACCTCTTATTTAAGCTAGTATAGTTCAACAAAACATTGTTAGAAACTCCATAACTCATATGGCTATTCTTAACAGGGAAGAATTTGCACCATTAAATGGTAGTAGCCCTCTAAACATCACTCAATTGGATGATATTATATTCTTGGCCTTAAAGGCTCTTACCTATTATACATGAGAAAATCCAGTTACTCCTATAGATCATATTGTAGATATTACTAACCTTTATTCAGTGTATCATGTAACTCAAGAAAATGTAAAAATGAGGTTGTTAGAAACCTCTCTCAAAGCGAAATCATTTTAGTGGTATAAAATATTTTCCTCTACATCAATCCATAATTGGGATGAGTTTGGAGAGGTTTTGTGCAAGCACTTTGAGGACAAGAATGATCATATCTTATTTATGGAGCAACTTACAACAATCAAGAGATCCCCTAATGAGTTTATGGTGGATTCCAAATACAAATTCTAGAAGATGTGACATAAAATACCGATAGAGATCAAGCCTACACCCAACTATGATTTTCTATACTATTTTAAAGCTTTCAATTTGGATGTAGTTGTGATGATTCAATCCATGGGAGGGAATACCCTACCTGGATCTTTTGAAGTAGTAATTAGGTCTAAAAATTGCCTTATAAAAGAAGGAAAGTTATTTCCAAGGCCACCAATTCCTCTCTTCCTAAAAATACATCCTCTTACCCTAAATATTGCTCTAGTTATAAAATAAACAAAGTTTTATCAAATAGAAAGTGAAAAAACTGATAGACTGAGGAAGATAGAGAGTCTTTTCAAAGCCTAGAACAACAAGTTGGTTGCAATGAAAAAGCAACAAGCTCCACCATGTAGGCCATCACAAAATAATAATTAGAATTTATAGTACAATAGGCCACCATAAAAACTTAATCATCAAGGATAAGGGTAGAAGCCTCCATCAATGTAATATAATCCTAATGCTCTAGGTAATTCTAGATCTATTGTGCCAACTCAGAACAACTATGCTCAAGAAGGTCCATGGTAGTTAGAGGGATAGTCTAATGAGATGGTGATGTCCACTAATAGAGACATGTATCAAGACCCTAGCTGTAAATATTCTCCTTTATTCTAAGGTCATGACATGATTCCTCCTCCACCATAATCCCCCCAAACAAGTCAAGACAACATGCCTTCTATTTCATGATCAGACGCTCAAATCTAACAACAAAGGAACATGGATAGAGAACATGCTAATACCACATGCATGAATTTTCAAGAAGAGGAATATTTTTTTGATAATGTGGAAACATATATGGGACAAGCTTCATATAGGATAAATAAATTAGTTTTAGTTTAGATAAGGGCTAAGAAGAGGATTCTAGAGGACAACTTGGGGCAACCTAGGGTTTTTGGATCATCTCTTCAAACTAGTCAACAACCTACTCCTTAAAATTTAACTAATAAATATCCTACACATGAAAAAGTACCCCAATGCCATGGATAGTATCATAGGTCTCCTTTCATTCCTCATGTTACTTAAATACTAATTGATGCATCCACCTCTAAAGTGTAGTTCAAAGGTACTAGTCTTCCCTTTAATATCATGGATCATTTAAAGAAAGCCAATAGAGTTATGTCTATGTATGATGATCTATCTATCCCTAAGAAAAATGATATTCTATAGTAATATATCTTAAATCTCCTTCAAGAGGAAAAGATGGTTGATAAAGTGAACACTATTTTCATCAATAATAATCAGCCTAACTAAGCCCCTAACCGAATTGCTAGCCAATTTCCCAATTAAGTTCCAATCACAATTCAATCTAAAGATGTTTTTATCCCTTCTAAGGTTGTTAAGACTCCCCTATTTTATATTTTAGTCATTATAAGGGATTTTTGGTACACAAATGCATGATTGACTCAAGTGATTTAACCTCAGTGATGCTTAAATCTATAACAAATAAGCTTGGGCTCAAATATGTCCCTAAAAAATAGAGTGTGCTCTAATTGGATGGATATCCTATTAATATAGTAGGAATCTTGAAACATATTCAAATCACCTTAGTTACATGTACAAATTGTGTCATTACTCTAGATGTGATGGTAGTAAACCTACCCACCTATTTTACCATATGCTTGTCTAGGGAATTCACTACTAAGATTGGGTGATATCTATGATCTAATTGGTCATATATGGTTTTTATAACCAATTATGGAGCCAATGTAACCATAAGGCTTGAAATTATATCCAGGTTTCACCTAAAACCCTACATACCCAATCTTGTAAATACCAACTATGTCATATTTGAATAGGTTGAAGAGATTATTGAACAAGAACCCCACAGTCATCTAGAAGGCATATTAGATCTATACTTGGATGAGTGGGTAGTTGATGACCATGGATTTTGTCCATATAATATCATTAAATATATATAATTAGGAGTGTACTTTATGCATGAGGAATGTGTTACAATACCTTCCTTAACTAACATTGCTTAATAAGAGAATGGTATATAGACTTTGTTCTTTGATGGCTTAAGGTTTAATAATGGAGGTAGTGTAAGAGCCATGTTGGTTTCACCCTTCGATAAAAAGTATCATTTGGTTAAAAAAATCCAATTTAGTTTCACATTAAATACAAATGAATATGAATATCTATTGCATGGTTTGCATGAAGCAAGAAAGAGAGGTATCTAGATCCTAAAACTTAAGGGTGATAGTGAACTTGAATTAAAATAGATGAGAGGCCTAAGTATAGTCAAGATTCATCATATAAAATACTATAATCATTGGGTACGGGACCTCATACAACATTTATTGGAATTTGATATCTAGTCCATACCAAGAGAAGCAAACTAGCATGTAAATAGGCTTACTACCATTGGTGCCCAAGATGAGATGGTAGAAGTATTTAAAGGTAACTTAGGCTAAGATAAAGTCAATATTATATGTAGATACACTATACTTAAAAATGAGTTGAGTTGGAAAGTATTTGATAATGATTATCAAATCATATTTTTTCTAATGCAAGAGGTAGAATTATACCACAAAAACAAAAACAATTTCCAAAATTAGTAAGATGATAAAATAGTATAGATGATATAAAATTAACTTCCCAAAGGACTTGTGACATTGGAAAGCATCTTCAATGAAGATGACCAAGTAAGAAAATGGAAAGCATGCATCTCAACTAAAGGAGAACACTATGAAAAGGTAGAGATCTTTAAGTTCAAGCTATTTAACCTAGGAGAGGTCAATACAATAGAGGAAAGAGATCCATTTATTGCTTTGTGCCAAGAATTTTTTGATATACTTTTTTGGGAGTACAAAGACTTGAAAGGGTTTGACCCCAAGCTTGCATATCAAACCATTAAATTAGAAATCAATTCCAATCAAGTTAGGCTAAAATAGAGGCTTATCAACCCAAGAGTGGAGGATCTCATGAGAAGATAATTGTATAAATTGATCAAATCCAAGATAATATTTCTAATTAAGCATTCCTCTAGGGTGGCAAACCTTATATCAGTGAGGAAAAGTAATGGAGAGATTTGGTTATGTGTTGACTTTAGGGACCTAAATAAGGTGTCCCTAAAGGATCATTACTCACTACCCTCCATGGATCAAATTATTCAAAAGGTGGTAGGTTCTCATTGATTGATGTCTATTCTGGCTATAATCAAATCATGGTGAAAGATGAGGATAGGCACAAGACTACCTTCAATAAAAAATGTGGCACTTATGCATATTGTAAAATCCCTATTGGACCGTCTAATATTGGATCCAAATTCCAAAGATTAATAGATGTTGATTTTCATGGTATTTTGAATAATATGGTTTTAGTTTACCCTGATGATATGAAAATTTTCTCAAAGAATCCTAATGGTAATTTAATGTATTTAAGAGTTTTTTTTGATAGATGCACATAGTTTGGATTTTCTTTAAATCCAAATAAATTAATTTTTTAAGTACACGAGGGAAGACTTTTCAAACATGTGATGTCTAAATCTAGTATTTCCATTGATCCATAATTAATAGAATAAATTATTGCTCTATCACTACCCAAACATAATAAAGGGTTGGAAAACATCTTGGGCAAGATCAATTTCATCAAGAGTTTCATTATAGGATTTGTAGATATGGTCAAGCCTCTCACTCATATGTTGAGAGAAGGTAAAGAGTTCACATGGACAAGGGAAGGTAAGAAGAGGTTTAAGTCCATCAAGGAAGCCATATCTCATGCTCCAACACTTTTAAATTCATATTTCAATAAGGATTTCTATATGTATGCCTTTTCCACATTAGATGTAGTTTTAGCCATGCTCATGTAGTAGAATGATCAAGGTATATAGTAACCCATTGCTTTATTCATCCAACTTTGGGAAGGTTATGAAGAAAGATATTTCCTTATTGAAAAACACGTGCTTGATATTGTAATAATTTTGAATAAATTTAGGCATGTAGTTTCAATTAGTAAGATCATATTAATAGTGGCTCACCCAAGTGTGAAAGATTTTATCCTTAACAAAGACTTGAAAGAAAAGAGAACTAGATCAGTCACCAAGTGTATGGAGTATGACATTGAGGTTAGGATCACAAAGATAGTTTGAGGAAAGGGATTATGTGAACATCTTATTGAATATGTGTGAGAAGTATATGGTAATCCAAGGCACTCAGTAGGAAGATGAAGCTACTCTTCCATAAAGATGGACACATTATTTTTATAGATTTCTCCAAATAAGAGTGTACAATCAGTTTCAATTCATAAAAAAAGACACTTTAGGCTAAAATTAGTGCCATAAATTATGATTGATGGAGTTTTATTCAGAAAACATATTAGAGGTATGCTCTTAAGATGTGTTGAAACTACCAATTTGATAAAATTCTCAGGTAGTTTCATGATACTCCTTAATGAGGCCATTTTATTGCTAGGACCACAGTTGAAAAAATTATATGAGATAGTTAATTTTGGCCCATTTTATTCAGAGATTCACATGCATAGGTGAGGAAGTGTTCAAAATGTGTTATATTTATATGGAAATAGAATCTAGTTGTTATGTCACTAAAGCCTATTCAAGTCAAACAAAATTTCATGCAATGGGGTTTGTACTTCATTAGCATGACTAATCCTCCATCCATTGATATCCATAACTGGGTATTAATATCCATAGACTAATTCACTATATGGGTGGAAGAAATTCCCTTAAAGGAAGAAAATGAGAAATCTATACTTGAGTTCTATGAGAGCCTAGTCACCCATTTTGGAACACCATCCACTATAATATCAAACAATGATTTAGCATTTAAAAACATAAAAGTGTCTGAGTGGGATCTTGAGTATGGTATATATGTAAAATCTTCACCTAAATATTATTTTTAGGGTAGTGGAATAGCTGAGTCCATTAATAAGAACCTAATTCAGATCATTAAGAGAATAATGGAAGATAATTTGAGATCTTGACACACAAAGATGAATACTGACTTATGGGATGATATAATTACCCACAAAAAGTTTATTGGTAACTCACCTTATCTATTAGTCTATGGAGAAGATGCAAGGTTGAAAATTTCGTTGGAGCTTCTAGCTTTAGAGCTTGCACACCAAATAGAGCTTCTAAAAATTGATGTGATGGAGGTTAGGTTGAATGAACTAAGAGAGTTAGAAAAAATAAGGGATGATGCCATGCATGACATTTGGTCTAACCAAAAATATTTCAAGATGAACTTTGATATATTTTCTTTATCTAATCCATTCCATCAAGGTGACATAGTCCTCAAATGGGATGAGGATCCTGAAAAACCAAGAAAACACTCCATGTTTAAAAGTCTTAGGAGTGGACCCTATGTCATCACAAGATATAAGGAGAGAAATGATTTTGATATTTAAAAATTCAATGGATAAGTAATTTCTATCCTTCTTAATGAGAGGTATCTCAATTTTTTCTACTAGTCTCATATCTCGCCCCTTGTACATTAGTAGATAGGTCTTTTCTTTTCCTCCAAGTACTTTTGGACACTGCTAGTTTTTAGTTGTTCTATTCATATTTTAGGTTGTTAATTTCTATTTTGTTGATTTTTTATTATTTTCCCTCCCAATTATTTAAGGACATGTTTCCATAAGTCAAATAGAGTTTATTTTAAGCAGCTTTCTATTTGATCAAGATCGATCAAGGTCTAGGTTCCATGACTAGTAGGTTGGTCAAGACATATGAGTCACCATAATTATTGGCATTTTTGGCCCACATACCAAGCTAATACCTAGTTTGAAAAAATTAGTAGGGTCTTAGTTGATTAATGGATCAGGTGGGTTTGAATCAAGCTCAACATTGCAAGTGAACGGATCTAGGTAGGTTTTCATGGTGCTGAACAATTACAAAAATAGGTTCAAAAAAGAAGCATATGTTTCATCGAATTTTCAAATTTTAGCCAAGTGTGATATTCAATATTCCTTTAGAGGAATTTTTACACATAAATCCCATAACAAATGTATAAGGCCTAATTCTATTGGGATTTTTGTCCCACTTTATTTGGCTAAATGTCAAAATTATTTTAGGAGTTGTGTTTTAGAATTTTTGTTCAAGTCTCGAGAATTATTTTGGATATTTTATCTAAAATAATTTCCCCAAAAGGTCATTATTTGAAATGGGTCCATAAAAAAATTACAAAGGATATATTTGAGAGGATTTGACCCAAAATAGATATCTCAAAGGGCACTTTTCCGAGCAAAGTGTCCTAAATAATTGCCCTAAAGGGTACTTTTCTTGGGGAAATGGTCTAGTTTAGGGTTTGAAAGGGAATTTTTTAAGGGAAGTGTCCCAATTAATTTTTTGAAGGATAATTTTCCTCACAAAAGGGTCTAATTTAGAAGGGATGAATGATTAGTTTCTTGGGAAAATGTCCTTTACATTTTCTTTTCATGATATTTTTATAATGAGGTGGACCAAGTCAAAGTTCTTAAGGGAATTTTTTAGAGGGCAAAGGACCAAGACATGGTTTATTTTAGACATTTTTTCCATAATAATTTCTCAAGGTAGAGATAAGTAAGCAATTTTATTTAGAGGAAGTGGCCAAGACACAAAGCCTAAAATAATTGTCTAGCAAGAAGTCCTGAAGTAAATAGATATTTGATTTCAAAAGGTCCTAGACAACTTTGTATATGTCAAATTCAAGACCCTTCAACTATCCATTTTGATTTGAAAATATAAGTACCTTCATGATAATGTTAAGATAAATCTCAACCAAAAACCTATCTATGCTTAAGTTTGATAGTCTATGGGATGTCAATCGCATTCTATGAAATGTTGAATGATGGTCAGTGGGACATCAAATTTAAAGATAGAGCAGGATAAATCCTATTGAGATAAAATTAATGGTCACATGACCATCGATGATAGTCATGTAAACATCATATAATAGGAGTGAGGACATAAATTTTAAGACCATGAACTAGTTTTTGGAATTCAAACAATGGGTCCCATTAGATTAATGGTTGGTGTTTAATTGAGCATCCTAATCTAATGATGCACATTCAATCATGGATTAAAAATCAATGGCATACAATTAGGTAAAAAATTTAGTAAATACTAATATAAAATATATAATGGATAAGTGTCATAAGCATGTGAGTCTAGGTAGATGATTGATGGATTGTATTCATTCACCTCAAGTCGATATGATAGTGAGAGTCAAGGATCTGAGTTGGTTTTTAGTGACCAATAAAAGAAAATGAGAGCCCAAATGACTTATACATAGGTTGAATGGTTCTTTTTCAACCAAGGAAAGAAAGTATGAGCATGATTCAGTTTGATCTAGGAGTATATATTTTAGGATTATATTGGAGACCTATAGGGTAGACACATAAACTTCAATGACCATCACCAGATCTAGCTACATGAAAGTGACCTTTCTCCCCACTTCGGTAGGAATAAAAAAAATCATGAGAAATTTTTCATTATGACAAAATGAAAATGGATTGATCTCATCGATTGCATCCTCTAGGAAGCATCATGAAGAAGATATTGTAATAATGTAACGAACTAGAGTGACCTAGATCAATCAGGAGGGGTTTGAGTGAGATTGGTGGTGTCAATTATAAAAAATTTTCAAATGGATTTTAATTTGTTTGATTACTTAATTGAATTCCAAAAATACCCCTCTATTATTTCCCTTCAACTATAAATATAACCTTTGATCTATTATTTTAGATCCCTTAGGCTAGTATGACTAGACATTACCAAAATTGTATTTGACACCTCTTAGAGTAGTCAATAGAGTATTATGAAATCATTTTGATAATTTTTACTTAGTTTTTTGTTCTTGTTTAATATTAAAATTTGAATATTATATTCCTTTTGTATGTTCAAACTCCACCTAAGTGACAAGAACTTTCTTTACAAGTCATCTAGTGTGTCTCAACATTAATCTCTCAAGGATATAGGGGATAGATAAAATTAAGTGTCTTTAAACATAAATTAATTTCACCACTCCTTAATATTAACATAATAGACATCTATATGAAATATTATTACATATAAGCATAGTAAGCATTGCATTATTTTCTTATATAATTCATTAGTGTGTTAAAGAGTCCAAGCTTATGAGTGGGTTTGATAAATTATTGGTGCATCACCATAGCCTAGAGTATATTTTATTTTATGTAAACTTATTTCCCCTTTTCACCCCAAATAGTATTATATTTAGAAGCAAAGGCCTAAATTATGAAACTTGAGAAGATAGCCTCATAAAAAAATCCTAGAGGTCTAGTCTAGATATAGGCAACCCATAGCATTAGACCATTCCCATGTTAGTCTAGGTTTAAAGGTAGTGACATGAACATTATACCTTTCAACTAGGGTGTAATATGGAGCTGTTAACATAGGGTAGGTGAGAGTAAGAGTCAAGTATAAGTATAAGGCATAATATGCCTATTTGGGCTAGTCAAGTTGTATGAGAGAATAAGCAAACAAAATATCTCTTAGAGGATCATAAGTAGGTCTTGTAGACCATAAAATGGGAGTAGAGGATCAGTAATTAATATAATATATTATATCTAAGTTTGTTGAGCAAGGTTATATGAAAAGATCAAGCTATATGAGGGTTGTTTGAGCAAAAAAGTGTAGAGGTTATTTTAAGAAGGGTAAAAGGTTGAAGAAGAGATGAATGAGTTGATTTTCAATTAAAATACCATCAGAGATGCATCATAGATATGTTATATATGTATGATAGAGGATAGATAAGATAGAGTTCTGAAGAAGAGGTCACCATATATTGATTGAGTAACAAGGTGTCTTGAGGTGATAAAGTTGGTCTTGATTGCATTGGATCTTAGTCAAGGAGTGGTAGCTACCATATAGGTTATAGCTTGCATAAATATCCTTGAAGTGGGGTTTTTTTTTTTTTTGATTCACTTAGGGGGTGGGTGCCTCCTTTCAATTTTGATCTTTCTAAAGGACTAGTTGAGTTGGTGCTTGAGTAGTGAAGGGTTATTGTTCTTTGTGGGGTTGGTGCCTCACTAAATGTTGATCCATCGCTTATAAGACTTTAGTCTAAGTGGTGTATCAGTGTGTTTTATCCCCCATGATTTTTTCCATCTTATATATTTTATTCATATGTTATGTTTTTCTTCATGCTCATAATAATGGTTTATTATGCATTGATATATCTCTAGAGTAGTTTGAATGTTTGATGAATTATAAGAGGAATTGAAAGAAAATTTTGTAAATTAATTCACTTACCCCATATTGGTGTTTTTTATTCCCATAATTGTGTCCCATCATCATATTAAATCCCTAAAATTCCTTCAAATAAGAGAACCATGCTTAAAGACCTCCTAATAAGGCAAATCTGATCGAAAACCTTACTCATAGACACCTATAGGTAGTTTTCAAAGACATACCATATTTTATAACTTATTTCATGGATTGGTAAAACCATTTTTTGGAATGGAGGTGATATTTAAGGATAATGTCCAAGTTTTTAGAGGTGGAAATAAGGAAATAGGGCTATGAAAAAACACTAATAATCCCAAAATTGCCAATAAATAGCTCGAAGAAGGTGTGGTTAAGAGTTTGAATGAATTTATCCATATGAATGGAAAATAAAGAGTAATAAAGTAGGTTATGAGGATTTTTAGGCACCATATTGAGGCATCAAACCTAGTTGACAAGTTTGAAAGCAATTCAAATGGCTAAAGAGGCGATAGACAGTTCTAAACCATGTAAAACCCTACAAACCCATGAATCCACCTTTTATAATTTTGAAGAATTATTAAATGGATTTCATGGTGATATAAAGGTTTAGAGATGATTATAATACTCTTTTTGAGTTCCCAAATAGGATTTTAGGCCAATGGGAGTCAAAGATAAGGTTTTAATGAGGTTTTGAGCATGAATAAAGACCTTTGTAGGGATACAAAAAAGGGTAAGGTTTTCAATATGTTTTAAGGTATTTACTTATAAATATAAGGACCCAAAAATATACCAATAACTCTCCCATTTCATCCAATACCGTTGAAGACAAATTTTAAGGTAATTGGGAAGAAGACTTAGAGGTTGAAGGTTTTGTAGAAGGTTTCTTAAGTGATCAATGCATTAATGCCTGTAAAGTACTTTCTCACTCAACTAAAAATATATCTAATCATGTCTTCATGAATGTTGATGCAAGGTTAGAAAGTGTAAAGGGTGAATTAATAAACCTCAATAAGTGGGAAGTGATTTTTCCAATCTATCTTAAAATAAAGATTATAGGGATACACATGTCCTCAGAGTTGAATGAGGTGTTTTTAAGGTTTGGGACATGTCTCCTAGAGTTTTCAAGGTCTTGAGATTTTACATGTAGCATCATAAATAATTTTAGACAATTTCTATGGATTCAATGATCTTATAATGAGCTTTTAGGCCTATAGGTTTGTTCAACCTCCTCAAGGCCTTATCAAACCTAAATCTTATTGTACATGATTAAATATTGGAAGATGGTGAAGGATAAGATATTTTCAAGGTATCAAATGTAATAAATTAACCTATATACCTAAAAGTTGAACATTATCAAGGACAGTAATGTGATTACAAAGTTTGATAGTGGAAGGTTTCAAGCCTAGGATCCCTTTAATAAAAATAAAGGTTACAGGCTTGAATGACAAAAATTATTGGAAACATAAAGTTACATGTGGGGATTATAAAGTTTAAAAGTTATACAAAAATGTTTAAATAAATAATGATGAGTTTTAGGGACTATAAGATGATAAAAACAAGTTTAGAATATGCCAAAACCTCATAAGAAAGTTGCAGGGAGAAAAGTCTAGACTAAGAGCAAGTTTTCTATGGTTTATCAATGTTATAAGGCTTCTAAGCATGATCATAAATACAATAAATCTCCTAAAAATTTTGTGAATGATGTAAGAGTTATATGAGCTTAAAATGATTTATCAAAGTTTTTAAGGGTTTTTAGTGGTATATAACATGAAATTAAGACTTAAATAGTTTAATAATGCTATATAGGACTGTAATAAGCATCAATAGGGTTTTGATAGGGTTTAGTATGTATTTCAAGTTTTCATGATAACCAAAGTATGTTTTCAAGATAAAAAAGGATTTGGGTATTTTTAATACCCCACTAATGTTTGTAACCTTTTTCCAAGATATTTATATGAGTTTGTAGGTTTATATGATTGTGACAAAGGAAAGGCAAGAATTTTTATGATCTCAAGCACCATAAATAGGTCTATAACAAAGTATTTTGATGAAATTTGTAGAGTTTCAAGCATCTTAATAATGTTGAATTACCATAAGAGTAAGGAACTCTCAATATCATTAAATACTAACGTCATGCCTCTCAAGTATCTTAATAACATATACAAGTCTACAAGTCCGTGGAATCTGTTCAAAGGATTCTTAAGGATAATAATGTCAAATAAGTAGTGTTTGAACAAATAGATATGTCATAGGATGGGAACCAATATTATCTCAAGATCCTCAAGGGAATTCCCAAATCTCCATGACCTTGTATGGTCAAAACAAGTTTTTAAAACATGGTTCAAGGATAAGTAGACTTACAATATATTGTATAGCCTCAAGGCCCTTCAAAAAAATGTTGTATGTAGACTGGACAAGTTTTCCCAAAATATATTAATCCTATAGGTCTATCCAATAGGTTTCATGACTAACCCATGAAAGTTGTAGGTGAAATTAGTAAAATCATAAGGTTGTAGTCATAACAAGACATGTTAACACAGTTCTAATGGTCCTAAACATTAATAATAGAGTCACATACCTGAAGCATTATCCTCAAGGCTTTTTAAGACTCTTTAGGGAGATGGGAGAAAAACCATAGGTGCGATAACTTGGAGAGGGTCAAGAAATATCTAAGATCATCAAGATGAAAGATTTAAATTTGCAAGCCCAACTAAGAAAACTGAATAGTTTTAAGGTCTCTTAGTGATGTTGGAAAACCACTTGAATAAATAGGTTATAAGGGTATTATAGGAATAATAAATGGTCATAACTATTTATAACTTCAAGTTTTAGGTTGAAATATCTTGTTCTTCAAGACAAAATGCTATGATAGAAGGTTTTTAGCTTGAAAATCTCACATGTAAGAATAAATAATCAATTTATAGTAGTTTCAAGGTCTCTTGGAAAATGTTGGAGGACTCTATGAAAATAAATGTGGAGAGTAGGGGGTTTAAAATCAAAATTCCACTTAGGAGGACTAGAAAATCAAGGAATTGGTGTTGTAAATGGGTTAATTGTAGGTCTACAAAAAGGGATGAGAAAGAAAAATAGAATCTTAAAAACATAAAAATGCATGTTTTTCAACTTCTTCCAAAGCTCTTATGAGAAGATATAGTATGTCACACCATTTATAAATCATGGGAGGTACATTAGATAGGACACTAAGGAATAATTCAATTTTCCTGATTGCTAATAAATGAGGTTAAAGGTCATTAAGATCATGATAAAGGATGGAGGCATTGGAAAACTAATCTTAAAAGTGTGTAACTCCTACATAAAGTGTCAATCATGGAAAGTCAATCCTCAAGGATAAAAATTGTGTAAGATGTCTACTTATAAGTCAACCTTTAAATCATCTTTGACATGCATGTGTGAATATAGGGGTGAGTTAATGCAATCAAGGCAAGATTTTCTCAAGCTTATTATCCATATAAGAGCATATTAATAATATATAATCACTCCTAAAGACTAAAATGGAAAAAAATAATGTATCCTCTCCAATGCTATAGCAACTTCCATGAGAGACCATCAAGGTGGCAAGATAAGTGCATTGAAGAGGTTTCAATGCTCTTGATTCCACTTGTTTTTCCCTATTATATGGGATAAATTATTGTATAACAACTAAATTTATCTAGTATAGTAGTGAATTTCATATTCTATTCTCATATTTATTATAAATATCGCTGGAAATACCTTTTTTTGTAATCCATCTACTGGGTATAGAAAAACTCTACTTTTGTAGAGACTTGTAAATGCTTGCTTAAATACCTTGAATTAAATAAATACTATTATTTACCTTCTTTAATCTTTTATTTTTTTTATTCTTATGTTTTTTAATCTACACTTGTGGTAGAGAGTGTTATACCTTGTGTATGTCCATCTCCCTTCACCATGGTGAAATAAGGCACATCTTTTTTTGGTCATATGTTGTGTTAGAACTAGTTATGTAAGTGATTAGTTATGGAAGTACACTGATTGTATCTTGTGTAAGACATTTTGGTTGTCCCTTCTAATTCTAACATAGGACAACACCTTCATATGAAACATTTATGCTTGAGAATCATAACTTGGAGATTTTGTAGAATAAAATCTAGTCCTTATTATTCCTATTATGATTTTTTAGGTAGGTATAGGATATTTTCAAATCTTGTTGCATCACCTTATTTTCAACTTCTCAGCTTCTTTCTTTCTATTTTCATGAATAGAGTCTTAGTGTAGCTTAGATAGGCTATTAGTATAGGTTTTAGGACTATAACCTGAACCTAAATTAGGTTCACTATGATTTAATGAGTTATCCTTATCCATAGATTCAATATTATCATAAGTCACCCATACCTAGGAGTGTTTCCATTATGTAAGTTAAAGTAGGTCTTAAGACCCCACAGGGTGAATTTTAACATGTTAATATTTTATAGCATGCCCAATGGGACCACTACTTTAGAAGAATAAAAACTTTATAATAATTTGGTGTTTTAATTGGAAATTTGTAGCTATTTCACACAAATATTAAGCACTTGGGAATTTGAAAGGCATTTAGAAGATCTTAGTTTTAGTATTTGGTATTTATGCCAAAAGTAACAACAAAGTCATCTTCCAGAGGTAAAGAGACAAGTTTTATTTAATTATCATTAGATTTATATGGAAGGAAAAGATTTCCAAGATCTACTCTAGACCCCCTTATGTTACTAATTCCCCCTAACATAGCCCATTATCACACCAAATTCATCACATGGTTGCCTAAAGGAATATGTTTTTATATCCTTCATTGTAGGTAGCCCATTATCACTTCAAAAATATAATTACATACCTATTTTAACTTTAAATAGTATCATATCCCTCACTAGAGAATATTCCATAACACTTATTGATCACATCTTGTATGTTGTAAGCATCAGTTCACTTCACCTTGTCACCCAATAAAACATAGTTATGAGGATTCTACATACATCCTTGAAGGGAGATCTCTCCAATGGTATAGAGGTGTATAACTAGGTTCTATCCATAATTGGTATGAGATGGGAGAAATATTGTGCTATTAGTTTGAGGATAAAAGTGACCACCTTTCACTTATTGATAAAATAGACACCATCAAGAGATCTCCACATGATTTCATAGTGGATTACAATTTCATATTTGAGAATACATGGGATATAATCCCACCCTTGGTGAATCCCATTCCAATTTTTTTTTTTTTTTGTGTTACTTGAGATCCCTAAACTATGATATTGTTGTCATGATATAGTCCATAGGAGGCACAATGATATGAGTGGCATATGTTATTTTCATAAGGGATGGAAACAATTTCATTCAAGCAAGGAATATTTCTCCTAAGTCTTTAATGCCTTTATTCCTATAATTCCACCATCATAATCTGCTTTGGCACATATTTAAGTATCAACCATCTAAATATCCACACTTATTTCCCCTCCCAATAAACTATATGAGATGAAATCATTATTGTAAATCTTTGGCAATGAACTGGTTACTTTAAATAGGTAGTAAGTATATAATGTTAATCCTTATCATTTATACAATCATCCCTTTATGTTAATTCTCAATCACATGGCCAAATTACTCATGCTAGGCCTTACAATAACCACAACCCCAATGTTTATAGTACATCAAAGTCAGTTTTGACCTTGAAAAATGACTTGGTATAGGATTATGAATGGTGATTTCTTGGAAACCAACCTCACAATCAGACAACTTATGCAAATGGAATACTTAATTAGGCCTTGATAGTGAAAATTAAATCAACTTCTCAAGGACAATCTAGTGAATTGGATCCATTAGTTAAAGGAGGTCATGAATCATATGAATTACAAGATGAGTACACTCTTTTGAATTGGAAATAAGGTGAATTATGTGGTATTAATCAAACTACAAATCCAAGAAAAGGTGGAAATCCTTTAACATACAACATAAGGTTCAAAAAAAGGACAATGGAAGGAGATCCATCTTCCTCAATTGGTCAAATTTCAACTCCAAGTGCTTCTCAAGAGGCCACTAAGGAGAGGGAATATTTTAGATCACCTCAAATGCAATCAAATCAAGCTGCCCCTAAGGAAATACAATCCTAAAATAGCACACATTAGAAAGAGGAGGCTATTGTTCCTAAAAGCTAGTCCATCAAACGTGAGTTCTAACCTAAGAATTATCTCCAATAAAATTAATTTCAAGGTTAATTTATTGATCCTAAGGTAAAACCTAGGGTTTTTAGTGTTCTTTTCAAAATAATTAAGAAATTAAAGAAGATAAATGCCAATATCTCCATGTGGGAGGCTCTATCCATCCTAGGACAAAAAGAAATATTGAAGAAGCCTCGTTCAACCTTCATGTATTAATGAGACTAGTAAGGGAAGTAAAATTTGTACTTATTTCATAACTATATAATTGACAACCCCACTCTTTACTACCTTTCTCTAGTCAAAGGTGACTACTTATTTCATAACTATATAATTGACTCTAGTGCAAGTATTTTTATGATGCCTAAGCAAGTTGATAATAAAATAGTCTTGAAGTATGGACCAAACACTAAATAAGTATTGTAATTATATGGTAAAACCACTAAAACCATTAGTTTTACTATGGTATTAAGTCTTATTTTGCATTCATGTCCTAATTTTTTAATATCTCAAGATGTTTTCATTATAGACCTCCCACCCTGCTTTGCATTATGCCTATCAAAAGACTTAAAAACTAATATTAGGGGTTAGTTGACATTGGGTTGGTCTCACATGTTTTTTAGGACAAGTTATGGAAATAGAATCATTAGTAATTCTGAGATAAATGGCACATATAACATAGCGCCATATATGCCCAATATTTTCAATGTTATTGCGTAATTATTGATCAAGAAGAGTATGTTCTAGACCATGAACCAACCACACCTCTTGAAGTCATCCCTAATATTTTACTTGATGAATGGGGAACTAAACATCATGATTATGACCCCTATAATTTCATTGAATAAACTAGTTTAGGCACTTACATCTTGCATGAAGAAGATGTTACTCATCATTAGGCAACTACACCAATGGAAGTTCTTGATTGTTATCTTGATGATTGGGAAAAAATTTGTTATGAATTTGATGCATATGCATATGAGTAAGATGTAAGTCTAAGCTCGTATTTTATGCATGAGGAAGGCACTTTCATACCAAATCCTATGAAGCCAAATTAAATCCTTGATGAATAATGGAAATAGTTCTTTGACATCATTGAATAATTTGAGATTGTCACCAAGAAAGATAAAGATATGAATGCGGATGAAACAAGTGAAGATCAGTTTGACATGCCCAAGAAAACCATTATACCTAGTATTATAGTCCCTCAAGAAGATATTAGTGAAAATTAGTAGTAGTGTTTTGATCTCCTTGAAGAATTTGAAGTTTGTAGTAGGCCAATGTAACCTAGGGAGTATCATGAGAATATAAATGGACTTACAGTAGTCATCCCTTAGTTTGATAGGTCCAAATACATCATAAAAAATATCATCAAATTTTCAAATCTTAGATTACATAGATGGATGCTAATGATTCACTAGAGAGCTTTGTCAATATAGAATGCATTATTGACCCATTTAAGTAGCTGAAGAATAAGAAAGTGAGATTAGTGATCAAAGAGGAAGAGAATGTGCTAATAGTAATTACTAAGGAACCATTCTTATGAGCTGATATGTCAAGTATTTAGTCTATAAAACTAGCTTTCACTTACCCCTACCAACCACATGATGATATATGTGCATGAAGCAAGAGAGATTTCAGGGTTTTTTTTACTTTGATCCAAGTTGAGTGAGGTCATTTTAGACCTTGTACATAGTATTTCATTTATTTTCATTTATCCAAGTGTTATTTCACATTGTTGCTAGATTATCTAGTTGTTTTCCTATTCCTATAAGTGATTTATCATAGTTGTGGTTTTTGAAATTCTTTGGTGTGTGTGTTGGATGAAATTTTAGTTTATTCCAAGGATCGTCTAATATGTTTTATCCATGATTGTATATTTAAAAGTGAGTTTTAGAGAAGATTATATGACTCCATGTTGAATAGATGCTTAAAACAACTTGTCTAGGTGTTTAGATAAGAAAACTGAAACATTACCAGAATGTTAGCTATACTAGCCACCCTTAGTCTCTTGACACTTGGCATGGTTTTAGAGGGTCATTTTTTTCCAAAAATAATCTAAGCATGATCCTTGTAAGTAAATTCATGATGATTAGGATAGTTCAATAATAGGTATGAAAAATTCATTAAGGCTATTTTCACTTTTACTACATTAAATGAATACTACAATCATTGTTGGAGTCATGGTTTCTGTTAGACCTATTACAGGGCCACTCAATGCAAAATTCGTCTCATAAGGCCTTGTTTAGAAATTGATTAGCCTTTTTAGCCTCATTTCATGCCTATAATCATTCAAGTTGATATTAATGCACTATATTTTTGGAAGGTTTGATAATTCATCTTAATGTAATGTATGTTATCTCTAAGACAAAGTTATAAAACAAAAATATTAACAAAGAATTCATGAGCTTACAAAGGGGTTAAAATATGTCTTTTTCACACATTAATTCATTTTGAGAGGTTAAAATGTTTGTTAAAGTTACATAAATTCATATTAATGTTTAAAGACCCTCCTCCAACTCCCTAAACACTACAAATTGTCAAAAGGTGTTAAAGTCATTTGGTTTCTCTCCATTTTTTTCGTTAGTGACATTCAATTCTCCATAATGTGAGTAAAGTGCACTTGAAAACAACCAAACCATTATCCATCTCAAGAATTATCATGGAATATTAATTATTTTAGGAGTGGTTTTGTAGGTTTGATGAAGATATTATCAAGATCAACCCACCAAGGCCAAAGTTTCATCATGATTTCAAACTCCCTCAAGGATAAAGTTTCAAAAATATGAAGTTGTGGTCCTTTTTTCACATTTTTTTAGAGTTATAATGGAGAAAACATCATTATTTTGAAGTTTTCATGGTCTCATAACCTTTTATAGGTTCCTTAATGAAAAGGAAAAGTTTATTCATGGAATAAACAACAAATTTTGGGCAAAAATCACAAAGAAAAAAGATTTCATTAAGTTGCATGTCTAAGAAATTATATATTTTGGTCTCGAAGGAAGAATTTTGTAAGGTTTTTTTAATATTAATACATGGAACCAAGATTATAAACCCTTATTAAAACATATACCAAGTTTAAAAAGCCTCCTTGATGACTCTACATGCAAAACAAGCCATAAAATCCCTTAGATATGAATGTTTTTAGAAGGTTACATGTTTTGTATGGTATTATTGATATTTTTAGAGGTATTCAAGAAAAAATAGTCACATGGGTTCCCCTCATCATATTAAAGAATTCACAACCTTCAAATAAGAGAACCATCCTCGTAAGGTAAAATTGATCCAAAACCTTAATTCTAAACACCTATAGGTGGTTTTCAAAGATATGTTATCTTTTCTCACTTATTTCATGGATTTGAATGACCATTATATGGCATTTAGGAGTTCATTAAGGATAATATCTAAATGTTTATATGTATTAATAAGTAAATAAGGTAATAATTAATCACTAACAAACCCAAAATTTCCTACAAGTAGGTTAAATAAGGCACAATTAAGAGTTTGAATGCATTTCTCCAGATGCATGATAAAAATGGGTAATGGATGAGGTTAGGAGGACTATTTGGCACAACCATGAGTCAGTAGACTATATTTATAAAATTAAAATCATGTCAAATGGTCAAAGAGGTGAAAAACATTCCTAAACCCTATTAGACCTTGGAAGCCCATGAATCCACTTTTTAACATTGTGGAGCATGATAAAATGGAATGCATGTAATATAAAGGTATATAGATTATTTCAAGTCTCCTTAGGAGCACGTAAATATGATTGCCTAAATATGGGAGTTAAATATATATTTTTAATGAGGTTTAGATCTTGAAGAAAGACCTCTGCAAGTCTACATAAAGGGTGAGGTTTTAAATATGTTTTAAGGTGTTTCCCTCTAAATATAATGACAAAAAACAAGCTCGATAACTCTCCCCTTTCATCCAATACCCTCCAAGACAAGTTATAAGCTATGTGGGAAGAAAACATAGAGGTTGAAGGTTTTGTATAAAGTTTCTTAAGTGATCAATGCATTAATGCCTTAAAGTCCTTTCTCACTCACCTAAAGGCCTATTAAATCATGTCTCCATGCATGTTGAATCAAAGTTAGAAGGTATACGGTGTGAATTACTCCACCTTAGAATAAGTGGTAAGTGGTTTTTCCAATATAGCTTCAAATCAAGATTTTGAGCATACACATGTCCTAAGAACTAAATGAGGCCTTTTTAAGGCTTGGAACATGTCTCCTAGAGTTTTCAAAGTTGTGAGAGTTTACATGTAGGATCATAAATAATTTTAGACATGTTGTATGGATTTAATTCTTGTGTGATGAGATTTCATTCCTATAAGCCTTTTCAACCTTCTCAAGGCCTTGCCAAACCTAAATATTATTGTGTAAGATTAAAGATTGTAGGATGATGAAGGATAAAATCTTTTCAATATCTCAAATGTGATCAATGCAACTAAGAACCTATAAAATGACCATGATCAAGGATAAGGATGAGATTGAGAATGAAAATTTTCATGGTTGAAGGCTACAAGTCTAGTGTCCCTTCAATAGTAATGATGGTTGTAGTCCTAAAAGGCAAAATTCTTGGAAACATGAAGTTGTAGGTAGGGATATTAAGTTTAAAAGCTATAAGCAAAATTTTCAATAAATAATAATGAGGTTGAGGGATAATAGGATGAAAATAAACAAGATTAGAAGATGATAAAAACTCATAAGAAAGATGCAGGTAGATAAGCCAAGACTAAGAGCAAGGTTTCCATAGTTTATCAATGTTTTAAGGCTTATAAGCATGATCATATCTACAACAAAGCTCTTTAAATAATTTTGAATGATCCAGGAGTTATATGAGCTTCAAAGGATCTCTCAAGGTTATTGGAGGCTTGTCATGGGTATATAACATGAAATGAAGACTCAAATAGTTCAATAAGGCTATTTAGGCCTCTAAAAAGCATAAACAAGGTTTTGGTAGGATTTATTATGGATTTCAAGTTTTCATGATAACAAAAGTATATTTTAAAGATAAAATAAGGATTTAGATATTCTTAAGACCCCACCAAGGTCTACAACTATTTTTTGAGGTCTCCATAGGGGTATACATGGTTTTATGATTATGATAAAGGAGAAGGTAGGGGTCTCTATTCTCTCAAGTACCATAAACAAGTATGTAACAATGTTTTTTTATGAAACCTATAGAGTTTCAAACATCCCAAGAATTTTACAATCCCATAAGAGGAAATCTCAATAGTCTTCAAGACCAAAGTCATGCCTCTCAAGCTTCTTAAGAACATATACAAGTCTGTAGGTCTATGGAGTATGTTCATATAATTATTAAGGATCATAGTGCTAAATAAGAAGTGATTGAATAAATAGATATCTCATAAGCTAGGAAACAAGAGTCTCCAAATCTCCTCAATAGAATATCTAAGTATCAATGACCTTGTAGGGTAAAAATAAGGTTTTAAAACATGGTTCAAAGGTAAATAGGCTTCAAATGTATTGTATATCCTCAATTCCCTTTAAATAAAGATACATGAAAAATGGACAAGTTTTCCCAAGATAAATTAAGCCTGCAGGTCTTTCCAAGATGTTTCATGACTAACCAATGAAATTTTAAGGTGAAAATGGTAAAATTTACTTGTGAAATTAGTAAAATTTGAAGGTTACAAGATTAAGAAGGCATATAAATTTGGTTCTAATGGTCCTAAATAAGGATAATAGAGTCACATACTTGTAACATTATCCTCAAGGTTTTCTAAGACTCTTTATAGAATTGGGAGAAAGAACATAGGTCTACTAACATAGAGAGGGTCCATAAATATTTAAGATCACTAGGATGAAAGCTTTAAATTTGTAAGCCCAACTCAAAAAAGTGAATAGTTTCAAGTTCTCTTGGTAAATTTAGAAGACAACTTGAATAAAAAGTTTGAAGGGGTCCTAGAGCAATATGAGATGATCATAACTCTATAGACCTTCAATTTTTAGGTTGAAATATCTTGTTCTTCAAGATATAATGCTATGATAGAAGGGTTTTATCTTGAAAATATCATGTAAAGGCCTAGATGATCAATTTGAATTAATTTTAAGGTGTATTGGTAGATGTTGGAAGATTAAACGAAAATAAATGTGGATAGTGAAGGGGTTAAAACCTAAACACCACCTATGAGGCATACAAATTAAAGGGATTAGTATTATAAATGGGGTTTTTTAGGTTTACATAAAATGGATGAGAAGGTAAAATAAAATATTAAAAATACAGAAATACATTTTTATTAACTTCTTCCAAATATCCTATGAACATATATAATGAGTCACATCCTTCATCAATCTTGGGAGGTATGTTAAATAGGCATCCAAGAACCAAGTCAAGATTCCTTCATGCCAATAAATGAGGTTAAGGGTCTCTAGGAGTATGATAATGGATGGAGGGATTGGAAAAATAATATTAGAGGTTTGTAACTCCTCCATAAGGTGTTAATCATGGAAATTCAATCCTCAAAGTTATAAATGTAATAGGAATACTACTTCTATGTCAACCTTTCAATCAACTTTGACATGCATGTGTGAAGAGAGTAGTGAGTTAATGTAATCAATGCAGCATTTTCTCTAGTGTAACAACCCTTCAAGATCATATTAATCATCTATAAGTACTCCTAAAGACTAAAATAACAATAATTAAGGTATCCTTCCCATTACTATGCCAACATCCATGAGAGACCATCAAAGTTACAAGGCATCTCATTGAGAAGGCTTCAATGCTCTTAATTTCCACTTGTTGTCTCTCTTATATGGGCTAAATTATGGTCTAGTAGTGATTTTTATCCTCTCTTATCTCATATTTATTATAAATATGGATATAAATACCTTATTTTATAATCCTTTTACTGGGTATACAAAAAATCTACTTCTGTATAGACTTTTAAATATTGGCTTAAGGCATTTGAATTGAATAAGGACTTGTTTTTACCTTCTATAAGATTTTATTTAGTATGATTTTTGTGTTTTGTTGAACTAAACTTGTGGTAAATAGTTTTATCCCTTATTTATCTCCGTATCCCTTTACATTGGTATAAGAAGGCATGTCTTTTATAGGTCATATGATGTGTTATAGTTGGTTATGCAAATGATTAGTTGCGGAAGCTCACTAATTGTGTTTTGTGCAAGACCTTTTGGTTGTACCTTATAATTATAGCATTATCCACCACATTCATATGAAACACACATGATTGATAAACCCAATTTTTAACATGTGTATAATAAAATCACATCCTTATCAGTCTTATTATGTTAGTTTTGGAAGGTATAGGAGATATTCAAATCTTGGTGCACTAGCTTATTTTCAAGTTTTTAGCTTATTTATCTATATTTAAATTAATATATTCTTGATATAGCTTATTTAATATTGTTAGTGTAGTTTTTATGACTAAAAACTAATCCTAAATTATGTGACCTATGATTTGAAAAGGAGATGGCCTTCTCCAAAGAGTCATTCCTATCATAGGTCACCCATACATAATATTGTTTCCATTGTGTCAATTTAAATAGGTCCTAATACCTAAAATGGTAAATTTAAATGTGAATACAATTTCCATTTGGCTTTCCTCCATCCCACAAAAGACAAAATTAACATCACCCAATTATATATTGAGTATCTATAATCACATATGCTATCACATATAAAGTAAAAGGTAAGTAAAATCTAAAAGGATAACTTTAGAATGTATGTCCTCCAAACCTGATAAATAAAATGAGTCTTAAGTCTTGAAAAAGTAAGAACTAAACCCAAGACCCATTTAAATATTAAATGAATGCCTCCTTACATTATAGATTCAATTAAAATACATGTTTATTTTGGAAAAAATGGAAATTGAACTTTAAAAAATGGTATAGAATTTATCTAAAAATGGGTTTATGATTAGATTATACATTTTTAACCTTATTATAGTATTTATTATTTTTAAGATTCAAAATTTGTGGCCCTAAGTTCTTTGAAAATAACCTAGGTTAGTTAGTGATAATAAATGGCTACTCACTAGGGAAATATTCTTGAATAATTTTAAAACTCATAATTTGTGGTTTTGAACTTAATTTAGAATGGATCAAAATAATGAATGAATAAATAAAGAAATTTTTATGTAAATACATTTATTATTAAATTATTCCTTGAAAGTTGTTATTTAGGAGATATAAACATTTTAAGGGCATATCTCTCAAGTTTTAATCAAGGTTAAGAGACATTTTGGCTCAAATTATAGGTTTATATTTAGTATTAAGTAACATATATTTTTATTTGATTAAATAGGCATATTACCTATTTACCTAGCCATAGATCCGTTATGAGCCATGCATCCATAATACTAACATATATACCTCTTTTTCATTCTAGGCATTTCTCTATACCATCAAGCATCCATATCTTTGGTAGAGTTTACTTGTATTAATCACTTTATATGTTTGTAATAATAATATGTGGATCAATGAATATCATTTTAAGAGTTTTTAAATAACATTTGTAAATTTACATTTAAACTATTTACAATTGGTCTATCTAACTTTGTTATTATTTTTTTATAGATATGGGATTATATAAAATAAAAGACTTTACATAAAAATTAATTAATCTCATATCATTATCATTTGCATAATTTGTTTAATTATAAATTGGGTAGTTGACCTTAATTATCATTTTAGAATTATAAATAAAATCCAATGTGAGTTCTCCATTTGTCATGCAAAGTTGTCTATCGTACGATTTTATAAGGATCACTTTATAAAATAAATGTGGAGGGAAACCCACTTATTAAGGGGGAGAATAAACCAAGAAACCAATATATAATAAAATATAACAAATGAAAAAAACAATAAAAATAATAACACCAAAAGAAAATAATGAAATATTTACTAAGGTTAAGATAAAGGTGTTTAACTTATCTTTTCTAGGATTTTTAATCCCCCTCACATTCCATGATAAGAACTTTATTTTTTAAATCATTCTTAAGGGTTTTTTTATTACCCTTGGATATTTTGGAAGTTATTTCCTTTTTCCCAACCATTTGGGTGTGACTTCTAATTGGAGATTTTAGTGTTTCACCTACATCCACCTTCTTTTTGGCTTTCCTAGTTTTCTATTGCATCCAATTTATTTCATCATCTTTTTGATCTTGAGTTGGATTTCTATCGACTAAGAATTATCCCCATTCCTTTATATAAGATGACTTTTTTTTGGTTATGATTGTCATACTTGGGGTGCAAGAGTGTTGGAATTTCTATTTGCAAATAGAAGGCTTCTACAATTGAGATTTTTAATAAAGCTTGGTAGATTTGGGATTACCATGGTTAGTACCAATATTTTATAGGTTTCTCATAGATATTAGATCTTGAATTTTCTATGGATCCTAATTTTTTTAAGGGGATTTCTTTCCATAGAGTACTATGATCATTCCTTTTTGTATACACATAATATTTTTAAACTTTTTCAATTGTTGTTGTTTTATCTCTTGCAAGAGCCCATTGAGACTTAATCTCTATAAGTTCACACCTTAAAAGGTGCACTAAGAAATGGGTGGGAAGACCATTTGTGATTTAGAATATTGTTGATCCCTATACCACCACTTAAAACCAATACAAACCTTTGATATACATGTACCTAAGATTTGACCCCTCCATTACACACTCTTCTGAGAAATTCACCACCTCAAACAACCCCTACCTAGTCCAAAACATATCTTTGACATTTAACAAACATAGATAGCCTAGGCCAACCCTATTCTTAAAATAGAAGCATGTTATAGGATTAGGTCAGCTCTGGGTGACCTGCTTTGGGAGCTACCTAATTTATTTTTCAAAAAATAGGGTTGATTAGGCTGATTCTATCAGCTAAAATTTTGAAAGAGCTTAAGGTTAAATCCAACTATCTAAACACATCCTTTTCACCATATAATAGAGATAGATATAAATTAAATCATTCATTTTTGCTTATTTACAATATTCTCTTCCACCATTTTACTTGAGGAGTCATTTCTTAGGGTTTACACTTGGAGAGAAGAATCTTATCTTGTGGAAAAGTCTTGGATGCTTAGGGGAAGTCATATATCCTATATCCATCCTATATTTTTTACCCTTATAAACCACAATAACCTATTTTAAAACACCATTGGCTAAGGGATATATTGAGTCTTGATGGGTTTGTTTTCAAGGTATCTCTAACTCTTACTCCTCTATTTTATTAGATATATAGTATAAATGATGGGTTTTGAATGTATTTATCTTTCCATTTATTAGGGTTATATTTATATTGACTTAATTAGAATTATTCTATGAATTTTTGCTTTTATGTTTATTATCCGTATTTTGTGTCATAGGATTTACTGAGCACTAGATTAGATTTACTTTACTTTATCATTTACTTTGATTAGAAAACATAGGACCTAGCTAAGATTATTATGTGGTATGGCTTGATAAGGTTATTTTGAACCCTCTTTAGTGATATTGTGTGGTAAGAGACCCCTTAGTTAGGTCTAGAGAATACATATTATTCATGACCTCAATCATTTAAATATTCTAACAAGTGGATGGGATAGTGTGGTTTATCTTCTCTAAGCTAAGATTGATTTGTAGGTCAACTTCACTTTCCCTTGTATACATTCTAGTGAACCTGACATGAACTAACCCTTACAAGTTTAAATTCAAACCTTAAATATTATCATTTACTATTTATTTAATTTTTAAAGTACTAGATCAAATATATCAACTCAGTCTAACATTATGTGAACAAGTTTAACACAATTATTCTGATCAACTTTGTTTCTCTGTGTAGGTCATCTTTAACCACAATTAACTAGATCAATAAACTTGACTTAGTTAATTGCTTTACATATAGGTTTTCAAACTCATTTGAATCAATCAAAATTGTTAGTAGGTTGAAAATATTCATTTAGACAACATAGTATAAAAACAATAATTTTTCCATATTCAAAATCATCAAGTTCATTATCACCATCTTAGTCATTTATTTTCTTCATTTACAGTCTTTTTTTTCATAGTTTTCAGTCTATAAAACTAAAACTTTAAAAAAACCTAGGTTTAATTTATCAACATAGTTATGTATCTTACTTTCCTACCTAGAAGACTCAGTCAAATCATTTGATTGTGTTCTTATAAAAAATTTCTTCAAAAAATAGCATCGACCTAGTCGATTAAGATCTATAATATTTACATACTTGGTCACTTAAACCTACCTTATACTCTTCAAGAAAAATAATTAACTCATTCTATTATTAATTAATTCATTTTTCATTTTTGTCTTGCTTGCTTAGATTAACACACATAGATTAAATAAGACGTCTTAATTTATTGATTTAGTCACACTATTTTTATTTTTCACACACTTTCAAACCACATAACATCAATAATCATTAAACTTATTCTACCCAAAGTTTTCCTACTTGGATTTCATCACCAAGGGGGAATCTAACCTAGTTTTATAGTTGAGTATAAATATTTGGTTGATGTTATATAGTGGTAAAGCACATGATACCTTATCACTGTGGGATTGTGAAGTGAGGGGATACGCCCCAATACCAAGCTAGTACCATCATCAATATAGATCCCTTTCAACCTTAAATACATGAGACCATCTTTATATTTTCTTTCTAGTTATTTCTTTATAGACAACTCTCTATTACATTTATGTTTATAAAATTATAATTTAAAATATTTAGGAATGACCACATAGATTAACATTTTTTATTTTTTTGTTTTCTCTTTGATTTTTATATGTTGTATTTCAAAACTTGTATCATCCAAAATTATATTAAGGTTTGTTTTATATGTCACACCTAGATCAGCTAAGTCAACACATTTATTTATGTGTTTATTTAATTATTCAAAATAATAATAGATTATCTACAATTATAAATTTCAAAACCCATCTCTACCTTTAAAACATAGTCAATATATTCAATTGTGTAGCCTATAGTTTCTATTTTTCTACAAGACACAATCATCCTATCTAATATAGTCTCTCATAGGCTTATAAATCTTCATTTATGCATAATGGACTAATTTTTTTTAACCTAGTCTCACATAAGTTGGTCTTCAATGCTTCTTCAAATAACATAATGTTGTCACTTACATTTTCACACTTTGAGGAGATGAAAATATCTCCTCATCCAAGTGGAATAATGGAATCACCTCTATGCTTGTGGACATCCTAATGAATGAGGTGAAGCTTTAGATGGGGCTAGCTTCCCTGATATGTCACTTTTGATTTAAACTACTACTAACTTTGGGGGATAAAAATGGAGAGATAATACTGATAAAATAATAATCTAATGGATGTGATACACCAAATTTATTGATGACATCAAACCATATGAATATTACACTTGAAATCAAAGGACAAACTAAACATACACTCTCCAATCTATGTCTTCTTGCATCAATGTTACATTATGGGGTTATGGATGAATGTGAAAAGATAGGAGGACTAGAAAAGAGGATTTAAATTTAAATAATGAAGATAGTATATAAATTAACTTTGACATCTCCTAGAATACATCACATGCCCTGCAAGAAGAAGCTACAAATAGGTGAGAGAATGTGACAACTTGCTAAGGAATCCATAGTCTTCACTCAGCAACTTCAAAATTCATGTAAAGCACACTATGAAAAATAATGGAAGAGGTAAAACTTAGTAATTTTATTGATCAAAAGGTGTAAAAATTATTACAACTTAATAATACTCAGGTGGAGCATGCCTAAAATGGCCAAAATGGCTAGTTTCTATAAAACTTGAGAGAGAGAGAGAGAGAGAGAGAGAGAGAGAGAGAGAGAGAGAGAGAGAGAGAGAGAGAGAGAGAGAGAGAGAGAGAGAGAGAGAGAGAAGTCCAAGAGTCATAAGGACACTTTTAAATCAATAAAAAGGAGTTAATTTGGCATGTGGAGAGGGTATTTGATGAAAAATTCAAGGTCAGGAGCTACAAGTTTCAATCTAAGTCACAAACTTCATGAAAAATGGAAAGTAAACTCCTCAACTAGCTCAAAAAACCTACCTACATGATTAGGCATATTTTAATTCCTTATAAATACTTAGGATAAATATTAAATTATTGGAAATAATATTAGTTATATCATTAATTCCTCTTCATAATTTTTTTATAATCTTGGTCCTTTGGAATCACTTGAGAAGGAAAAATCATCATCTGTTGTCTAGAAAACTACTCTTTCATGTACCCTACCCACTTCACCTCCAAATTAGATCTAGTTTCTGATAAAAATTCATGGAAGGGAGTGAATTAAAATTTTAAATAACCTTCATGGACCTATAATTATTAGGGACACCTTAAATGATCTCATTTTATTTTTTCAATCTTCTTCACTATCTTGTCCAATAAGTCAGATTTGACTGGTTGAGTTGAATCACCTATTTTGGGTACTTATAAGTTTTTTCATGAAATTAAATGAATATTATTAGTTATTAAAAGTAAAAATATTATCTCCAAACCTTTTTCTATTTCTTGAATCCTTATAGAATCTAAAAAACACACAAAACAGTGACAAAATCCCTATTTTGTATCATGCCCATATAGTTTTGTCTAACTAGTTGGCATGTGAAGTAGATTGCGGGACTATTATTAAAATTTCAATAGGTTTCATGGTCCATATATTAAATTTGATTTCATCTCCAACTCCATTTTCTTAAACTATTCCTTGGAAAGGGTTTTCAAAGGTTTTAGCTTGTTTTCACTCTTAATGATTGTTCATAAAAAATGGACATCCAATATGCAGAAAAATTACAAAAACTCATTTTTAAAGACCCTTTATATCTTCCCTTAACTCATTTTCCATCCATGAAGTGCCTCATGAAAGATATGAGTAGTCAAACTTGCCTTATCAAACTTGTTTTCACTTTTTTGGTATGCTTGAGAGAGTTTTGGGCTTTAAAATGGATTCTTGATGATTTATTTGACCCAAAAAATATGTAACACATCTGAATTTATCCCTAAGACATTATCCAATAGATTATAAATCTCACCTCACACTATAAGTGTAATTGACCCCCTATTTTGATGCTAGGCCTAGTCATGCCTAATAGGCTTGCTTGTACCTTAGAGCTTAAAACATCTTTTAATGGTTTCCCCTATCTCATAATAGCTCAAAAAATTCAATAATTTTCCCATGGACATGTTCCAATAAGGTGTAAGACATAACTTATGCTATAAATTGAAGTGGCCCTCCTTTTGGCTCCTAGGCTTCAATCTTGCCTTTAGGCCTAACTATTCCTCTAAAGGTTTAGGCTATCTTGATGAGGTTGTTTTAATTTAAATAAATCAAAAACATATAACATGATACCATATACATGTTTTAACAAGGTATAAATCATATTTCCTATTAGAATGAGATTTTACCTTGCATTTAGAGTTTAGGCCTTAATCATGTCTATTCTGTTTGACTATATCTTATGTTGTTTGGAATTTTATAATATAACTCCTCCCTATATTAGGTATAGTTTACATTTTCCTAGGTATTATCTAGCTTCAGAAACACTCTTTCAATGTTCTCCTTAGCCCTTAGATCATCTTATGATAATTTCTTATCAAAATAGTTAGGGTTTGTATGAGGGGAAACGCCCTTTGTTTGAGACAAAAAAGAGGTAACTTTCCCTATTTTCTCAAGAAAATTCAAGGTTGGATCATAATATTCAAGTTAATAAGACACCTTAAAAAAATTGGCTCTTGATTAGGTCATATGACCTCTTAACTCACCCAGAACACAAGATAGAATTATGCAAAGGATTGTGTGTAGGGTATGTTTTAAATGATCTATGTTTTGATCTATGTGAGCCCTTATCTCTAAATAATTTTCCAATCTCAAGATAATATAAAAATTATCATGGTCATGATTAAGAAGTATCAATACCCAATTATTACTTCAACCTTCCATTACTTCCCTAGACAAGCTCATATTATACCTTTTACCTTCATGTCCTAGACTATAATATGGTGGTTGTAGGTGCACATAGGGGTATAATAAATCACTTGTGGTTATGATTCATCATGTTTATAACTCATGAAACTACCCTATCTTTGACTAAGATTATCACATGTTTATCCTTTTTGGGCCTCATATTCACTACTAGCCAAATTTTTATACCCCACTATGTTTTGACTAAGACACTCCTAGTTTGCCCCTACTTGTAGGTGAATTTGTCTTTACTAGAGTGTATGAGGATCATTAAATTCATGTATAATGTTATTAGTTTGTCATTTCATCATATTACCCTATTGAAGCATTCACAATGAATTTTTAACCACTAGACTGGACCTTTTCTAAAGTGACCAAACAACCTTTGTATAGACTACTACTTGTATGGTAATTTTACTCTAATTTTATTTTTTATGATGAAAAAGGACTCTCTTGAACTCAATATAAGGTTATAAAACATTTTTCTTATATTTACTCACCCTATATGGGTTGAACATCATCCAAATTATGCATAAGTCATTATTCTTTTACCAAACTTGTCTGACCCCTATAAGTGGAGGGTACCTATAGGTATAAGTGCATGATTGGACTTCATAACTATATTCCCAACCTCATATGGTCCTCCTTAGATCTAGTTTTAATTATTTAAGTCTATATGTTTCATGTTTGGGCCATTCATACACCAAAACGCCACTATTCTACTCACTATCTTTTACAGTCACCTAAGGTTGGTTTTAGGTGTTTATGAGGTGATCCTAATGTTGATCATGATCCTTGAGATGTTGATTATGATGTTTGGTGATCTCACTTTAGCCCATATTAGTCATAGAGTTCATTTTTGAACTTGCATTCACCTTTTAAGATCTCAAAACATCAAAAGGTATCAAGGGTTGGGTTAATGTTTCATACCTTGTTGTAGGTATAAATCATCCATATAATGGATACCTATAGACATTGATGGATTGAAAAGGGACATTTATCTTAACATTTATTTATTACTTACATTCATTTGACCTCATCTTACTAGTTGAGAACCCTTAATCATAATCAGTACTCAACATTGCTTTCTTAAAGTGGTAAAAGGGTCATTTGCATCGATAGGCCTGTAGATATCATTGAAGTATTTCAGTGTGTTCTCAAGCATATTTGAGGCCTTTAAAAACCATATTCCACTAGTCATTTATCCTTTACACTTTGTATGATTATTTTAAATATTATAAGCTACCATATTTACCTATTTAGACACCTTGAAATCTTTTGAAAACAAGTTATGGAAGGTCTACAAAAACCCTTTGACCTCTATTTTTCTCTCTTAGTGATTTGATGCCAAAACTTAGTCCTTTGCTTCTTCAAGTTGGTTTAACACCCCCATTTTCCTTTTACAAAATTTGCATAGGTCTGATATGGATTTCATGTCAAATTAAAATGAATAGGAAGTGTCACATTGCTTTATCCCTTCCATACGACACTCCAACCCCTGCTCAACCAGTTGTACGTGGGTGTTTTGGGTAAATTAGATAGGAAAAGCATTAAATGTGGTAATATGTGATGTTTAATAGCTTCACAACAACTCAAAATGTATTCTCATTCTCCAAATACATGATATTCATCAAGAAACACCTTGTAACTAAATTCAATACACCTTTTCCAAACTAAAAATAGTTGCATACATATGAAAAGAGTAGACAAAGGTATCAAATGACTACCTTGGCATTGAATATGAGCATATGGTCAGACTTAAACCTCCCCCAACATACAAAAAACTTCATTCAAATCCTAAAGCATTGGATAATCCAATCAACTCTATTACCACTTCATAGATAGGATGGGAAAGCTTATGCATGGGATTACAACTAAAATTGTGTAAAGAGTTGACAATGAAAGGAAATAAGCTTGGGAGTAAATGAAGAGGTAACATGGTGAAACCCAAACATTAAAGGAGGTGGTAATATGACCTAGAAACCTATGGATCATAATTTAAAAGTTATATTATACCGTTATAGGTGAGAAACACTCAACAAATAAAATCACTCCAACTAAAATTGCACATAGTAATACCTTCTTGCAGCATAGACCAATTTTATCATTCAAACACCATGGAACATAAATACAAGAATATATTCCATGTTATAATTAATTCAACATCCTCTAAAGCCCACCTTAGTAACTAGTTTGTATGGAATTACTCAAACCAAGGGAAAACCAATAGGGCTCACAGATGGGTAGGCATATTTGCACAGTCAACTTCAAATGGATGATTCATAAATCACAATTTATAATTATTAAAACTATTTATATGAAAATTAATTAATATGAGTGTAAAATAACATCCGATAATAATTCTTCCTAAAACCCCTTGTGCTGACTATACCAATTACAAACTTGCAAGTCACTTTTATGTGTTTAGAAAGGTGAAAATAGAGAAAAATAGTTTTGAGAAATAAATGGAACTTACATATAAAAAAAACATGTCATTGAGTGTGGGTAAGCTGAAGACTCACATTTAAACCTTTTCCAAATGGTACACTTCCCAAAGAGGTTGTACAAGTGACATTTTCTCCTTTTTTACTAAGAAAATTACCTTTCCTCTAAGCAACCTGCCATATTTTTAGTAGTGTCAATTATATAAAATGTATAATAACACATGTAGCATGACATCATGTTATAACACTTTCACATTTCCCAATAAACTGATATAAAACATTAAATGCACCTTTTTAACCCCAAAAATGATATAAAGACATAAAAAATAATTAACCAAAGCCAATATAACATTAATTGAAATCAGTTAACCTATTAAACACCTCATGAAAAGATATTATACCCCTTTATAGACCTAAAAAGTTAAGGTTTTTACTAAGAGTACCCCATTTTGACTTAAAAATCAAATTTGGTCAATAGATTGGTGACTCGTAGGGGTAGTATGCCTGCTATACTAACTTGACCAATAGCCTTATCAGTCCATTAGGATTAGGATTCATTTGAATCTGAGATAAATAAGAAAAAAATTAACATTGACCACAAACCTTTGATCAAAATAAGACAACTAATGGCTATCTCAACCACACAAAGCAAAGGACACACAACAAAGAAAATAAATAAATAAGACACACACATCTGCTCTAAGCACTTAGGGGAATTAGGAAACATCCCATTATACACAAAAATAAACTAAACATTCCTCATTTATTGGATCAAAAGGAAAACTTCTTGAACCATCCTCATGGTGAGATGAAACATAGTGCCAAGCATGTTTCTCTTTAGATTGAATTCTTTGTGGATCAAACCTCTTCATTGGCACTTCACATGATCTAATCTCTAGTATATCATCCTCAAATAAATATCCAATGTATATATACTCCTCTTGAATATATTCACATAATTCATAGCACTTACCACTCTTCATCTCATGATCAACTTGTATATCCTTAGTAAACATGACTTCAAGAGTAGTTTCGTGTTCCTTAGAAGATTGAGGCCAATAGGATCTTATTACATTCTTCAAGAGCTGATGTGATTCTCCAAAATTTTTGAGAGGATTCTATCCCATCTTGATGACTTCAATCATGTCATCATGAAATGTGTATTCTTCTTGAAAGGATAGATTTGAAAGATTTCTTGGCCTTTGTATACATACTTGAGTACTAATGCTACCTTATCCATCTTTGAACATCTCATATCCTCCTTGAAGAGGATAATATCCCAATTCAATGATTTCAAAAAATTCATCTTAAAGATTATTAGAAACTTGTCCTTACCTATCCATGGTATCTTGTAAAGTGAGAAAAGAGTTAATGATCATTTCTTCCTCTTTGGAAAAATGAAGACATCCTTCCTCATCAACCCAATTTGAAATCTCCACATAAGAAATCACCTTTTATTCATCTTAAATTAGATCATATTTAAGTGTTAATTCCTCTATATTTATCTCATGGGACTCTCTCCAGACTACCACTTCTTGAGGGATGGCTTGAAAGTGTTCTCCTTTCTTGATAGCACATTCTACTTCAAATATGGAGGCAAAAGCTTATGAATTTCCCTTTTGTTCACTAAATGGAGTTCCTCTGGTTATTTATTCCTCATAAACACTCATGAGATCTTCTTTATCATACATAAATTGAGCATGTTCCTCTTCATTTTCCTATCTCAAGATAGGTTCTTCAACACAAATAAAACATTCTTCATAATCAACCAAGAAAAGAGATTCAACACAAGAACTTACCTTCTCTTCATCACTTAGGACCTCTTGAGGACTTTCAAATTAAACTTTAGTTTTCATAATCTGATATATCTTATCAAGGGATCCAATATCATCAACCTCCTTCATGTTGATGCCAAGACTAGGCATATTGAGATCATGTGACTTAGCCCAGTGAGGCTACTAGGGAGATATGTTTTATTCAAGCGAGAGTTCTCTTTCCTTATCAACTAGATGATCTTCCTTATGTTCCCATACCGTAGGCCCATAATGTTAAATGGTGATGGGGTAAGGACAAGATGAACTAGATGGTGGGGTGGTACATATAACTCAAAATTAGATTAAGAATGAAAGGTAGGAGGCTCTTTGGGAAGCTCTTGAAGGAGGGGAGATGGGATGTGTTTAGGCATAAGATCTTCTCTTTGGTCTAAACCTTCCATCACACCTTGACTTATTAGCTTCATATTTATCCCTTGTTCCTTTATTTACTTGGCTAATTTATCTTTAAAAAGTTTCTCTTGAAGCTCATAAGAATCATCATGAGTATAAGAAGTGCATGAAGGATACCAAGAAACACAAAAAGGTTCTTAAGGAAGGATGGGAGGAGATTTTAAAGATCAACTCCATTTAACACTTCACACTTTTTGAAAATTCTTCCATCTTCTTTATTTCCCCATGAATCGACTATATTAATCCAACTTGGGATGCTAGGATTATAAATCTCTTTTTGAAGTGACGGGGATGCAATGTGAGAGGGAAATGAGGGCTTGAACTCCACTTCCTTGAATGTTAATGTGGAATATTGTATCTACATATTGGATAATTCAATTTTCCTATCAATGTTTGATTTAAACACAAGGTTCTTCTTCTTAACTTCTCATTTCAATGGATTGGGAAAAGGATGGCCTTGATAAGGTTGATTGGGTTCATGAGTGGGAACCATGCATAGATGATAGCAACTTTGTAGAAGTGTAAATGAAGGTTGATAGGTTTGGTGAGGATACCTTTCATTAACTTTTAACCTATATTCTAAGGAATAAATTAGACCACTCATATCAAGCATCTCACTTGTGAGCCTTTGACAATTGGCTCTCTCAATAGGTACCAACTCTCTCTTTAATAACTCTAATGCATCTCTTACCTTTTGAATAAGGTGTCTAGGAATGTTTTTACCAAATCCCCTTTGAGTATAAATATCTATAATATATTTCTCATATTCCAAAAGAGTTTGTTTGAAGGTGGAAATGGTTTGATTAGATAAAAGCACTAGGTTGACTAGGAGGGGAAATACATTGATAAAGATAGTTATAAGATTGATATAATTCATGCATGGGATGATAAGGATAATATTAGAGCTTATGAAAGTCATATTGGGGCTATTAAGGGTCATGAAAAGATTGACCAAGGACTTGTTCATATTGATAGGGAATGACACAAGCTTGAAATGTCTCACCAACTTGTGTAAATAAGAAATCAACACCAAAGTCAGCCATAGATTTTCATTGAAATAAAGAACACAAAGAAAAGATGTTATCAACAATCTTAAAAGGATAACCTAGGTTGCTTGACTAGCTGATATATCTTTGTAGTCACCATTGATGCTTGAATAGATGCCTCCAAAGGCTGATTATTGAGAGACAACACCAAAAATATCTCAAATTCTTAGACCAAGAGTCCCATCAGGCATGCCAAAAAAAAATTCACTTGTATTTTCACCCTTTGAGGAGATGAAAATATCTTCTCATCCAAGTGGCACAATGGAATCACTTATAGGCTTGTGGGTAGCCTAAGGAATGAGGTGAATCTCTAGATAGGGCTAGCTCCCTTGATGTACCACTTTGGATTACAACTACTACTAACTTTGGGGGTGAAAAGGGAGAGAGAGGACTAAAAATAAACTAATATAATGGAATTGATACACCAAATTTATTAATTACATCCAACCATATGCATATTACATTTGAAAGCAAAGGACAAATTAAACATTCACTCTCCAATCTATGTCTTCTTGCATCAATGTTACATTAAGGGGTTATGGATGAAAGTGAAAATATAGGGAGACTATACAATAGACATTAAATATCACTAATGAATATAATAACTCAATAAAATTTGACATCTCCTTTAACACATCACATGCCCTTAAGAAGAACCTACAAATAGGTGAGAGAATGTGATAACTTACTAAGAAATCCATAGTATTCACTAAGCAAGTTTAACATTTAGCTGAAGTACACTATGAATATTCACGTAATATGTAAAAATTAGTTATTTTATTGATAAAAAGGTATACAAATGAGTAGGGATTTCCATAATCATGTGGAGCATGCCTATAATGGCCAAAAAGACTAGTTCTTATAGAAGTAGAGAGAGAGAAGAAGAGATGTCCAAGGGTCATAAAGACACTTGTAAATTTGATAAAATGATTTAATTTTGAATTTGTAGAGTTTATGGGATGAACCATGTAAGTTAAATATCTATAAGTGTCGATCTAATTCATAAACTTCATAAAAAGTGGTAAGAAAATGCCTTAACTAGATTAGAAAAACTACCTTCATGATTAGGCCTATTTTAAAAGATTTTAAATAATTATGATAAGGTATAATGATTGGAATTAATATTAATGGTCTCAATAATGCATATAAATTCATTATTTTTAGTCTTGGTCCTCTAGAATCACATGGGAATGAGCAATAATCATGTGTTATCTAGAAAACTGCTCTTTTATGCACCCTACCCATTTGGCCTCAAAATTGGATTTATTTTCCCATTAAAATTCATGTAATGGAGTGAATTAAAATTTTAAATACCCTACATGTACCTATAATTATCAAGGATTAATTAAAATGAGCTCATTTGAAATTTTCCATCTTCTTCACTAGCTTGTCCAATATACCAGATTTGATTGACTAAGTTGAATCCAAAATAGTGAGAATACCACTATTTTGTACCATGTATATATAGTTACATAAAACTATTTGGCATGTGAAGTATATCTAGGGACTAATTTTAAACTTCCAATATGTTTAATGTTTAAACTATTCCATTCGATTACATCTCTAAATCCATTTTCTCAAACTAGTCCTTGGCAATGGTTTTCAAGGGTTTTAGCTTATTTTCACTCCTAAGGATTGTTCATAAAAAATGGATATCCGATCTATAAAAAAATTCCATAATATCATTTTTAAATTCCATTTATATCTTACCCTAACTCATTTTCCATAATTACAATGCCTCATGAAATATATGAGTAGTCAAAATTGCCTTATCGAGCTTATTTTCACCTTTTATGTATGTTTGAGAGAGTTTTGGTCTTTAAAATGGATTCTTGATGATTTATTTGACACCTAAAATATTTAACACAATTTAATTTATCCCAAAAACATTCTCCAATGGATTTTAAAGTGTATCTCATGCTATAAGTGTAAAGGATCCCCCATGTGGATGTTAGGCCTAGTCATGCCTAACAGGCCTATTTGTACCTTAGAGCTTAAAACATTCTTTTATGGTTTCCACTATCTCTTAATAGCTCAAAAAATTATATAATTCCCTAATGTAAATTTTCCAACAAGGTGAAAGACATATCTTATGCTATAAAATGAAGTGGCCCTCCTTTTGGCTCCTAGGCTTCAATCTTGCCTTTAGGCCTGACTGCTCCTTTGAGGGTTTAAGCTATCTTGACGAGTTTATTTTCATTTAAATATATTAAAAACATATAACATGATCCAAAAAAAAATTTAAACAAGGTGGAAATCATTTTTCCTTCTAGGATGGGATTTGACCTTGCATTTGGAGTCTAGGCCTTAATTCTTCCTACTATGTCTAACTATATATTATGGTGTTTGGAACTTTATATTAGCACTAATCCATATATGAGGTATCCTTTAAATTTTAATAGGTATTCTCTGGCTTCACAAACCCTCTTTCAATGTTCTCCTTAGCCCTTAGATCATCCTCTGGTTATTTCTTACTAAAACTATCAGAGTTTGTATGAGGGAAAGTGCCCTTTGTATGAGACAAAATAGAGGGAACTTACATTATTTTATTAGAAAAATTGAATTTTTTAGCATATTATTCTAGTAAATAATACAATTTACGCAAATTTTTGGCTCTTTAATTTCTCATATGACCTCTTAACTCACCCAAAACATAAGACAAACTTATGTAAAGGATTGTGTGTAGGGCATGTTTACAATGAACTGTGTTTTGATCTATATGAGCCTTACTCTCTACATAATTTTACACTCTCAAGATATTTTAAATGTTATAATGGTGTTGATGAATAAGTCTCGATACCCATTCATTACTTCAACCTTCCATTAATTCCCTAGATAATCTCATGTCATACCTTTCACCTTCATGTCCAAGACTATAATATGGTGGCTATAGGTGCACACAAGGGTATTATACATAATTTATGGGTCTAATTAATCATTTTTATAACTCATTAAACTACCCTAACTTTTACTAATATGACCACATGTTTATCCTATTTCCCAAACTAGCTTTTCGGCCTCATATGCACTACTAGCCAAAATTTGATACCCCACTATGTTCTGACTGAGACACTCCTATTTTACCCCTGCTTGTAGGTGAATTTATATTTCATAGAGTTTATGAGTCTCATTAAATTCATGTATAATTTTCTTATTTGGTTAGTTCATCATATTACCTTGTTTAACAATTCAAAATGCACTTTTAACCACTAGATTAGACCTTTTCTAAAGTGACAGAGCAACCATGATGTAGAATACTACCTATAGGTTAATTTTCCTCTAATTGTCTTGTTTATGATTCCAAAATACTCACATGAACTATATTTGAGTTCATGCAACATGTACGTCATATTGACTCACCCTATATGGGCTAAACATCATCCAAACTATGCATAAGTCTTTTTTCTTTTACCAAACTTGTTTGACCCTTATAGGTGGAAATTTCATGATTAAGGGAGGTTACCTATAGGTATAGGTTCATTATTTGACTTCATAAATATTTACACAAACTAATATGTTCCCCCTTATAGTCAATTTTCATTGTTTTAGTCTATATGTTTCATTATTGGGCTATTCATACACCAAAACACCATTATTTTGCTCACTATCTTTTATAGTCACCTAAGGCTGGTTGTAGATGTTTATGAGGTGTTACCAAGGTTGATCATGATCATTGAGACCTTGCTTATTATGTTTTGTGATCTCAATTGAGCCCATATTGTTCATAGAGTGCATGCTTGAACTTGCATTCACCTTTTAAGATCTCAAAACATCAAAATGTATCAAGGGTGGGGTTAATTTTCCATACCCTACTATAGGTATGAATCATCCATATAATGGATACCTATAGACATTCATGGATTTCAAAGGGACATTTGTCTTAACCTTTATTGATTACTTGCATTCATTTGACCTCATCTCACTAGTTGATAACCCTTAGTCACAACCTTTGCTCAATGTTTCTCTCTTGAAGTGGTAAAAGGGTCATTTGAATCTACATGCTTGTAGATGTCATTGAAGTATTTTAGTGTATTCTCAGGCATATTTGAGGCCTTTAAAAACCATATTCCACTAGTCCTTTCTCCTTCACATTTTATATGCTTCTTTTACATATTATAGGCTGCTAGATTCTCCTATTACAACTTGAAATATTTGTAAAATAAGTTATGAAAGGTCTAAAAAAACCCCTAACCTTTGCTTTTATCTCTTAGGGATTTGATCCCAAAATTTAGTCCTTTGCTTCTTCAAGATGGTTTAACAACCCTTTTTTCATTCTAATAACTTTACATAGGTCTTCCATGGCTTTCTTGTCAAATCAAGATTAATAAGAAGTGTCACATTGGTTTAGACCTTTCATACAACCCTTCACCCCCTACTCAACCACTTATAGGTGGATGTTTTGGGGAAATTAAGTAGGTAATGCATGAAATGTGGAAAAATGTGATGTTGAATAACTTCTAAACAACTTAAAATTTATTCTCATTCTTCAAATGCATGATCTTCATCAAGAAACACCTTAAAACTAGCTTCAAAAAACCTTTTCCAACTTAAAAACACTCACATACATATGAAAAGAGCAGACATAGGTATCAAATGATTGCCTTGTCATGAATTATGAGCATATGGTTAAACTTACACCTCCACCATCATACAAAATAACTTCATTCAACTCTAAAGTCTTGGATTAGCCAATCACCTCTATTACCAATTCATAGATAGGATGGGTAAGCTTAAGCATGGGATTGCAATTGAAATTATGCAAAGAGTTATTAATGAAAGAAAATGAGCTTGGGAGAAAATGAAGAGGTAACATGGAGAAACCCAAACATTAAATGATTTCATAATATGACCCAAAGACCTATGGAGTACTATTTACTAGGTAAATGAGACCTCTATAGGAGAGAGACACTTAGCAAACATAAACACTCCAACTAAAACTACACATGGTGACTTCTTCTTGCATCATAGACCAATTTGTTCATCAAAACACCATGGAACATAAAAAAAGAATGGAGGCCATGTGAGAAATAATTAAACATCCTCTAGATCCCACCTCAATAACTGGTTTGTATGGAATTACTCAAACTAAGGGAAAACTAATTGGGTTCACAGATGGGCAAGTATATTTGCACAATCAAAATCAAATGGATGATTCATAAATCAAATTTGATCTTTATTCAAAATATTTATATGAAAATTAAGTACTCTAAGTGTTTAACAAGCTCCTATAATAATTCTAATTGAAACCCCTTGTGCTAACCGTACCAAGTACAAACCTCCAAGTCACTTTTATGTGTATAAAAAGGTGAAAAGAGAGAAAAATAATTTTGAGAAATAAATGGAACTTAAAAATCAAAATAAACATATAATTGATATTTGATAATCTGAGAAGTTACATTTAAACCATTTCCATATGGCACACTTCTCAAGGAGGTTGTACAAGTGACATTTTCTCCTTTTTTGCCAAGAAAACTACCTTTCCTCTAAACAACTTCCCATATTTTTAGTAGTGTCAGTTATATAAGACTTATAATGATACATGTTACATGAAATCATGTTATGACACTTACACATTTCCCAATAAACTAGTACAAAGCATTAAATGTACCTTTTTAACCCTTTAAATGACCTAAAAATGATATGAGGACATAAAAACTAATATACCAAATATAATAACATTAATTGATATTAATTAACCTATTAAACAACTCATGACAATATATTATACTCCCTTAGAAACCTAAAAAATCAAGTTTTTTACTAGGGCTGCCCCAATTTGATGTAAAAGTCAAATTTGGTCAACACATAATTGATTGATCTGATTGCATCCTTTACTAAATTTTTATATCAATAATCCTTTAAAAATCTATCAATATATTCAAATCTATACCTCTTATCCAATACTATTCTATATCTGGCTAATTTTGATCTTACTTTTCACCTTTCCTCTTTGATTTTATATTATCATTCTAAGCATCATGAAATCCCCTATCAGAATCTTTTTGGGCAACTTCAATCCATTTAAATGATATATGGGATGTTATTTCCTTCCTAAATTTATCCCCAAGATGATTCTCACTCTTGGTGTACTTTTTCTCACCCTCATCTTTGGATTGTAATATGGTCCAAATTACCCTAATCGATGATATTGATGGATTAAATCCATTTCAAAGTTCTCAATATAATTATCTCTTTAAATAAACTTATTAAACTATAGGGAAAATTAACAAAATCTTAACCAATAAGCCTATAGGAAATATTATAAACACCAATAACCCATCTCTTATTAATCCTCCACACAACAACCCATCCCCTAATACCTATTCATGTAATGTTCCTCCTACCAATCCTAAAGATCCACTTATAAACACTAATAAACCCAATCCACCAATTGAAACTAATTAAATTCTTGAATAAATATTACAACAAATGAACATTATCTAAACATCTAATAATTCTCAAATTATGCAAATGCAACATCATTTATTAAACATGGATAATCAACCTCCTATTATCCTACCAAATAATAATGAAAATTTTATTCATCCACCTCTTAAATATGTGGAGGGAAATATCATTCCTAAGCCCATTATGCACAATAAGATTCTCCAAAATATTCAAAATGAACCTTTATCCCCCTTCATTATTAATATTAATATTGAAAATATCTCTCCACCTATTAAATATGATGCGACTAAAGATACTACATCTTTCCTTAAAGTATTTGGTAATATTTATAAACAATGGATTCAAAATAATACCTTTGACACTACTATAGTTTTAGTTAAAACATTCACAGGATATGTATTATAATGGTATAATCAACTCCCTCAGCATTCTATATGGAAACTTAATGATTTAATCAATCATGTAGTTAAGGAATTTCAACACCATGATCTTCTTGAAAATTGTCTTAGCCATTTCATTAATTTTACACAATCCCCTACTAAATCATCTCATGTTTTCATTAAATGATGGAAATATTTGGATCATAAAGTCAATCATAACTGCCTTAACACCTTCCCTTCAATATAAGGTTTAAACATTTTCTCTCCAAACCCTAAATGATGCCCAATAATATACTGGTAGAGAGTATGTTATTTACTATATCATTGAGGCCTCATTAACTATGGAAACTATTATACTAAATTAGAATGTGATTTATTTGCTATCTACTTCATAGATAAAAAGCTCTATCACTATATGCTTTATCAAATTGCTTATGTCATTTTTCACTCTGATCCACTTCATCATTTCTTCTCCAAAGAATTCTTACCTGAAGATAGAAATGGCAAATGGATGGTCCTATTTATGGAATTTGACATTTGAATTATCACACAAAAAATATTCAAAGGGAAAGTCATCACCAACCAACTTGTAGTTTCATCTATACCCACTACTAATCACCTTCAAGATAATCTCCCCAATGACAAAATTAATTTATATTTAAGGTCTTAACCAGTCTATCTACCTTAAAGATTATTTTATAATTTCACTACTGATTTAGAGGTAAATAATCAAGAAAATACCAATATCATTCCCGATGCAAATAAATCCGAAGTAGTTATTGAATATCTTCCTAAAGTTACCATTTATTTTCATGAAAACACCTAGAATCTCTACTTTAATGGTGATAAATGCCTCCAAAGAGATGGATAAAGTTGTATTATAAAAAACCCACATGGTAAGATAATCTATTTGGAATTTAGGTTAGATTTTGATATTACTAATAACATGGCCAAATATGAATCTGTCATCTTAGGTATGAAAGCAACACTTAACTTGGATATCCCATATCTACATGCTTTGGGTGACTCCCAACTTATCTGCTACCAAGTTAATGGTGATTATCAATGTAAAAGTCAAAATATAATTAGTTATAATCAAATATAAACCATCATGACCAAAAACTTTACCTCTTTTACATTGATCCAATTCTAAGAGATCAAAATCCTATAGCTAATTCTCTTACTTCTTCAACATATCTATTTCATCATCAGCAATTAATTAATGACTCCAAATTTCTTATCTAAATAATAAAATCACCCTCTTCCATCCAACTAAATTATTTTCTCATTTGTCACATTGAGGTTGTCACTATTAGACAAAACCCATGGTATAAAAACATCATCTAATTCCTTGAAAGTTAAACCTATCTTCTAAACATGGACTCTTGAGAAGAGATCATAATACATAAACATGCCTTCAAATATGTCTTTCAATACAACAACCTTAATTTTTATCATGTATAAGGTACCTTTATCTATTATGTGATGCAAAATATGTTCCTCCTCTCATAGGAAAAGTATATGGGGGCATTTGTAGTGATTATAGAGTAAATGCTTACATCTAGGATACTTTTGGCCTAATTTAGAGAAGGGTGCTATCAAATTTTCCAAAAAATTTAATCCTTTATAACTTCATAATTACTTAATCCATCCACTAACAAATTAACTCTAAACTATGGAGTCTCCTTAGCCATTCTCCATGTGGGTATTAGATCTTATTGGTAAATTACCTTAGTCACAAAATGCTCATGTTTTTATCATTACTAATACTGAGTATGTTACTAAATGGATACAAACCATGCTTCTTTTTAATGTCATGGGAGCCACTATTTACAAATTTATCCTTAAGAAAATCATTTATCACTTTGGATTTCCCCATACTATCATTTCTAATAATGGTGGTAATTTGAAAAATAATGACATGAAATAGTTATGTGCTAAATTTAAAACTTCCCATAAATTTTCCACACCTTACCCTCCATAATGCAATGGCCAAGTAGAATACAATAAAAAAATTCTCAATAAAAAACTACAAAATATCATCTAATAAACCCACACTTATTGGTATCTTCACTCATATCCCACACTTTGGACCTACCATAAGAGTATATGTATTGTCATTAGGGAAACACCATTCTCACTAGTATATGGTTATGAATTTATTTTACCATTATAATTCAAACTCCCATCTTTAATATATCTATTCATAGAATCATTCCTGATGAATAATTATGTGAAGCTCACCTTCATGCCCTAGACATTCTTGATGAACACCTTCTAGTTTATCTTCAACATAACCATTAATACAAGGCTCACTTCACCAAAAAACATAATGAAAAGGCCAAATTATATACTTTTAATGTTAGTGATATATTACTCAAATTAGACTACACCCATGATAAAGAGGGAAAATATGCCCAAAAAGGATGTGGCCCTTATTTAGTGAAAGACATTATTGGTCTTAGAACTTACCATCTATTACCAATGAAGTCCACATGTTCAAAGAACCCACTAATGTGTAATTTTTGAAGAAATATTTTTCTTAAATATTTCCCCTTTTTTTATCTCTATATATATTTTCCTACTAACACTTCTTGTAGGACCTCTCCAATGATATCTCCTTTTTAGCAGCCTTTATTCTATACACAAACCTTAGTTCCTTCCTTTTGTCCTTTGGTTTATTTAACTTCATGAGTTTCATTGTAATACCATGGATAGGACTTGGAATTCCTCATGAATACCCTTTTTCTTTCATACATTGATACTTCTTTTATTTTAATCAAAAAAAAAATATTTTCCAATTTTTACACCCACTTAGGTTTTTATTTTTGTGAGTTGCAGTGTAAGACTATGGATAGGACTAGGTCTCCTTAAAAATACATTTTTTTTCTTTTCTACACCCACTTAGGTTTGTCTTTTATGAGTTACAGTGTAAGACCATAGATAGGACCATGATCTTCTCATAAAATGTACATATTATTTGAACATTTTTACCAAACCAAGTGTTCTTTCTCTAGAATGTTAAGAAATGGTTACAAGTTTGTGATCCCATATTCTTAGCCTTAGTTTTTTTAATTTTTTGGATAAAACTTTCACAAAAAACTATGTTATCATGTTTCCATACACTTACATGCATTCTTATTATAAGGAATCATACTTACCTATCATTGTATCCATTTTCACATTATCACATCTTTTGTGATTTGAAGTAATTTAAATTATTTCATGTTCATTTTCCCCCTTGATTTCCTTTCTTTTCATTCCAATTTGGATAAAACAATTTCAAAGTCAAGATAACACTTTTATTTCACATGAATAAACAAGAATCTTAGACACCATATTCTATAAGTTCTCTTTTTTAGCTACCAAGTCCTAATTTTTCAAATGATAGTCATCTTGAGCACTCATGTTTGGTTATCTAAATCAATATAGAGGAGGAATAAAAAAATCCAACAAAATGTAAAAGCCAAATCATTTAAAACAAAAGGAAATGATCAAAAGGCAAATATAAAATCAAAAATTCAACACCACACTAAAGGACATGATTCATAACACATCTTAGATATCCAATTGAAGCTCAAACTCCATAGTTGGCCTCATAATAGATTTGAGGTTCATTGGGATGTGATAAGCTAGTAGATTAGGATAGGAAAATTTAAAAAAATCAATAGTGCTACCTAATTTATTACGGAAGTACCCAATCTTCACAGTAGACCTATGGTTCTGTAAGGGGTTCTAAGGAATATAAAATATGTTTTAGAAAGGTAGGTCCATTTTAATTTTCATGCATATAGCCTTCATGGGATGTTATTCAGACTTCATTTGTTAACCCAAAATTTATGTCAGTAGGAGAAGTTCTTCACAGTCATTAATGTCAAAAGTACTCTTATTTTGACAAACTTGATTTTAGTATCTTGATTTCAATAAATAATTTTTCAACCTTTATTTTTCCTTCATTTACCCCACTACCCATTTTATTCCTCCCTTGATAGGGAGGTTTGATTCTAAATCTATTTCCGCACTTCTACATTTCCTCTTGTTTACATATTAAAACATACTAGCACTACTTTGTTTTGGTTATATCTATCTTTAGAACAAAATGGTATGCTTGAGTGACTATGGAATATTTTCTTTACACCATTACTTTACATTTCTAGAATTGACTTGATTTCATTTGAAAAAAAAATTGTTATCATTCCTTTTTTTAGATAGCTGCATCTATTTCTATTTTTGTACTTATTCCATTATTGAGTGAGTTTGGATTTTTACTTATCACTCATCAAGGTTGTTTTCCCTTTCATGTACTTTTTACATTGATGATTTATTAAGGATTATTATTTCTCACTCACTAATGGTGTTTTAAAATTTCTTTCCCATATTTTTTTAAGTAAGGATTGTTACTAATTTCACATTGATGTTAGATATTAATTTTTTAGGTATCCTTAATTTGATATTTATTACCTTTCTTACCTAAGGTACACTTATTTGAATTTTTTGGTCATTTAGTAGCCTTGGATTTTTGGTTACCTAATTTACTCTAAATTTTGGCTTGGTCATTTGGTCCTAACTTAGAGTTTATCAACCTATCTTATGAAATTTCTAGTTACATCATGCCTACACTTCTCAATTATCTTATCTTTTTGGTGTTTTTTTGTATTTTCTCTTGAAGTTTTCTATCCTTAGGGTTTGTTAGAAATAGTCTTTATGACTTCCATGATCAAAACTATAAACATAGTAGAAAACCATATAAAAATAAATGTAAGTTAATTTATGCATACATTACTTATTTATTATAATTATTTCCCTTCAATTATTTTATGCCTTAAAATACTATAATTTACATAGTTTAGTGTTGTGTGTCACTGTGTTCTTTTCCCAAATCACCATTCGGTGTTGAAAATGAATGACACGTGACAAAATTATACTAGGGCATATTTTTATACATAATTTTTTTTAAAAATTTGTAAATTACTTATTTTTTCTCTCTTACAATAACCCATCAAGACTTAGTCTATCTAAGTGCATGCCTTAAAGGGTGTACTGGGAAAGGAGTGGGTACACCATTGGTGATTTACAAGATTGTTGTTCCTTACAACATAACTTGAAACTAAAACAAAATCTAATATACATGTCCATAATCTTTTAAACCTCCCTTATACACTTCTCTAAGTAATTTACCACCTCAAGCAACCCCTACCTAAGATAAAACCTATTTTTGATATTTATTGAAGATAGTTGGCTTGGGCCGACCCTGTTCTTAAAATATAAGCATGTTACAAGATTATATCATCCTTGGTTGACCTATTATAGGATGTAAATGATTTATTTATTAAATAATATGGTATATTAGGATAAATTTATAAGATAATAATTTATAAGATTTTAGGGTTAGATACAGTTATATAAACACATTTTTTTCTCTATTTCATAAAGAGAGATAGAGTTAATCATTCATTTTTGTGTCTTTGTAATATGTTCTTCAACCATGATAATTGAGGATTAATTTATTAGGGTTTACACTTGGATCTAAGAATAATGTCTTGTGGAAAAGTCTTGGATGCTTGGGAGAAGTCATATAGCCTAGAGCTAGCATTTCTTTTTTATCCTTACAAACCACAACAACCTCTTTCAAAACACTTCTTATTAATCTATTTTAATAGATATAAGTATCACAAGTGATGTATTTTTGATCTATTTATCTCTCTATGTACTAGGGTTATAGGTCTATTAACTTAACTAGAATTCTTCTATGCATGTTTACTTTTATGTTTATTACCCCCACTTTATGTCAATATTTGGTGAGCACTAGATTAGATTTAATTTACTTTATCATTTACTTTGATAAGAAAACATAGGACTTATCTAGGGTTATTATTTATTATTATTTGAATAGAGGATTTGGAACCCTCTATAGTGATATTATGTGGTAAGAGACCCCTTAGTTGGGTCTTGTGAATCCATATTGGTCATGACCTCGATCATCTAAATGTACCAACAATTAGAAGGGCTAGTGTGATTTATCTTCTTTGATATAGGAATGATTTATAGATCAACTTAATTTTCCATTATATACATTTTATTCCTATAACATATTTATCCTAGATATGGTCTTTTTGGGCCCTTCCTAAGCTAATACTATACCTTTGGGACTTGAGGATTTTTTTATGGGGGAGAAATTTAAAAACTATTGTTATTAGAGCTTGGTTTCACATCCCCCAAGTTTCATTATCCATTAGGGAATTAAGTTATCTCCATATGTGTGCCTTTTAACCTTTTAGATAGATCAATATCTTTATATGAAGGGTTGGGTACTTATTTCCTATCCTAGACCGATTTAGGTGCCTAGATGGATTGATTTGATTTAGAGAAATCATTATCCAAGTTAATAAATATTACACTTATTTCAAATGATAGATATATTCTAATAACTAATATGTTATGTACACTCCCCACATTTAGATTTAATCTTTATTTAATGAAGGAATGGTTTATATATTAGAATAAAGACATTGAATCTAGCCACCACCATCCTTCTTTAGGACTTAGTGATAGTATCAATTGTAATGGGTTGTTATAGGGATCTATAAATACCCAAAGTCACATCTAGTTCCCATTATTCTAGTAGGATTTATGGAAGGAGTACCCACATGGTGAATCTTCCATTGGTAAGCTACATAAGTTGATGCCTAATGCTGATGTTGGATTTTCTCATGAACTAAGTCCCTTAGTCAAAACTCTATAATAATTTTCCTAATTACTGAAGTTAATCAAGGAGAAAATTTTGGTGAGGGTAAACACTTCAAGTTGTCCCTTGGTTTTCCATATTTATTTAGCCCATTTTCTTAAGGAATCAATATTGGGCCTGAAGGTATTTACATTTACCAAGATAAAATTAGAAAATTTGATGTCAAATTTTTCAAAAATAATGTCAAGGACATGTACACATACCACATTTTTCTCCACATAAGGTACATCTAAAATTTATAGGAGTCTTACCCCACCAATATTTTCCCTAACACCTGATCTACCCAAGATAAAGGAGATTTTATAGTGTTTTGAGTAGATCCAGATCTATTTTTAAATAGGGCCCTACCATTGAAATATTGTTTATATGCTTCATATCCCATGCCTTTTCTAAAAATCCCACCTCTAGACTTGTATTCTCATGAATGCATCATGTGTCACTATCTAGATTTTGAGCTTGAGGTCAAATTCAAAATGTTGAATCCCTTTTGATACCTTTTTGATCTCTTTTTCCTGACTCTCCATAATGTGATTATTATGTATAAGGTGATACCTTATCACAATATAATATAATCCCTTATCAAAAAAATTATTTATGACACTAAACACCAACTAGTTCAATTTGGTGAGGTGGCCATTGGCCATATCTTTAAGGAAGGAAATTTGGGTGTGGATATATCTATGTAGTCATATAAAATGTCTAAATTGGAAGCTTGAGTGTGGATTGTGACACCCAACCCATAGGTCCCTCTTGAATGCTCTCATGACCCTTTTAGAAATCCTTTTGCTTATTCCCAATTATCCATAGACTTTTAAAACCTGATTCCAGCTCAACCAAGCTACATTTCCCATGTTAATTCATCCCCATAGGTATTGCACCTATAAGATAGGATCACCCAAATTAGACTATAGAATCAGACCCTAAGGTGTCTTATTCAGTGTTCCCATCCAACTACATTTTGGGGTCTAATGACTATTTTCTTCCAATTCCTATCCTTCATATTGTTGGCCTAGTGAGAATACATTTGACCCATGACCAATAGATATCTATAAAATACCATTCAAAATTCATTTAGAGAGATGTTGGAAAATATTAAAAATCAAGCAAGAATACAAGAAAAACCACTAAGGAAAATTTTCCTATTCTCTACATATATCCATATAATATATCTACAAGCATATCCAAATCCTCACGCCAATCCTTAACCACCTCAAGCACACCCAGTTTAGAATTTTGTAGATGCATTACACTATTTAATAAAGCACATTAAGTGAGATAACTACATATGTCTTGATCCCTCTTTTGATTATTGGTATGTAGGTAGCATGCCCACACAAGGGGTGTGGATACATGTTCAATGCATCTTACACACACTAACCCCCTTCTTTTCTCAAGTTTTATCAAATCATAATGAATTCTAGAGTTAGAATATTAAATCAACTCTACAAAGAGTTTCATATAATTATAGCAGTTGAGATTTCAAAGACAGGTTCAAATAGGGAAAACGAACCAAACCTAGAAAACTTAGTTATCTAAAATTAGTTTGGCTAATAAAGGCAGAAGAGGACAATATCACTATATTCTAGGGTGTCATTTTTTGGTGATCCTGTACTTTCACAAAATGAAAGATAGATCCTAATTTGTGACACTATCCCAATCTTGCACAACCAATATCAAACCCTACAATAATCATTTCAATTCTTTTTAAGATAAGTCTTATTTTATCTATATTTATTGATATTTATAAAAAGGTTAAAAATACAAATCAGTAGTTAAATAATTGTAATATTATTTACTAATTTACAATTCTAGAACCTTAACTAAACTAGGAATAAAACTCCAATATTCCAAAAAACATTAAATTATTTAGCCTATAGCTTCTTCAAACCCTATTCAACATATGTGATTACATGTTCAATCAAAAAAACTAGTGTTTACACTTCTGAAACTCTAAGGGATCAAATCACCAATATGAGCAAGTTAAGTTTAGATTTAAAAACATAGAATTAGCTATTACATGAAAATATCAAAATATTATAAAATTAGATTATATAAAATCCTTAAAGGAACCCTCGTGCCAATCATGTATATGAACTTTCACCTAGTTAATTGGTTTCAAGCAATGTTAAATATCAAAACAAGAAATCACAACAAAGTAACTATATAACTAGTGATTAAAAAAACATTCAAATATAAAATAAGAGTTCAAGTGAGGTACTAAGGGAAATGATTAAATTTAAGTTGATGAAACTACCTCGTCTACATCTAGTGAGAAGATGTAGATATTATTATGCATATCATAGAATGCATGGGCATCACATAGATTCATGCTTAGCATTGAAAAACCATATACAATAGATAATTGCTAATGAGTACATTATATAAGGTAAATCACTCAAGAAATCCATAGTGATACAAGAACACATTCACAAAGGGTCAAGATCAAAAACAATACAAAAGCGGTTACCAAAGCATAACTCAGAATAATAAAAGGATTAAAAATAAAAATCATAGCAAGAAATACTACCACAAGCACATGTAAAGCATGAAATAGATACAAATATATCTCTCCAAAATTAGGCTCAACTTTCATAGTAGTATGGGTCTGGTCAAAAATATCTAAAATAGTTTGATTATCAAGGTCAAAGGTTGGGAAAGCATGCTCAAGGAATCACTACTCCTATTCTAGATTTTGATAATGTTTGTCACAAAGGTTTAGGATTTATTGAACATCCTAAGACAAATGATTCATAGACATAATTCACCAAAAGAAAAGATCCAGATACAACAAAAGTCAACACTAACATTCCAGTGTTTCAAAATCAAGATGATAATGATGAGTGGAACAATAAAGGTTATTATTATTTCAAAGATACCAACAATGAATCCAAATATTCAAAGTAGTATTCATATCCATTCCTTCATGTTTCATAATGATTCATTATTCCTTTGTTTGATACAAGACACCATGATAGGGAGTCTTTTATGAGACTCATCAGCTAGTATCATTTCTTCTTAGCTTACTTGTACATAATTTTCCTTATGTTTACTTATACATAACTTATTTTCAATTTCTTGTACATATTCTCCCAATGATTGATTTTACATAGCTTATTGTCAATTTCTTATACATAGTGTCCTTATGATTGATTGTACATAGAAAATTTTTCAAAATACTAAAAACACTATAACATTTCAAAAATACAAAAACATTCAATATGTCAAAGTCAAAAAACATTAAAATAATTCAAAAACACAAAAACATTTCAATTGTATGATTCATTCATGCTTTATATTTCTACTACCATGTTAGACTTACATTTGTTGTTCTGTCTTATTATTTATTTATTTATCTACATTACCATGCTTCACTTGATCTTCTTTGAGTGTGTGTAGTAACATACATATCTTTGATTTTCTCACTCTACCCATTGAAGGGGAAAGCTACTTATACATTTGAGACATACACTGATATATCTACCCATTAGGGGAATCTTCTAAATGACTACACCATCTAGGTTATGTCATTACTACACCACACACTCTAGTTATCATGTTGATGTACATTACTTACTAGCTTACACATATTACTCTATCAATAGTCACTAGTATATAAAAATTATATATTTGTTAGCATATACATAATCTTGTACTCCATGTCTTACATAATTTCACTTCTTTCTTTCAATTGGTTATATGTGATTATATTTATAACATATTTACTCATTTTCCTTTCTTATTTTGCATAGCTAGATGTGATTGCATTTATCAATTCCTATTTAGTATCTTGTATGTGCCTTAGGAAATTTGCCAATGTCCTTTGTTTCTATTCTTATGTGTGCTTTAGGACATTTTTCAATGTCCTTTATTTGTACTCTTTTATGTGATTATGGCCCTTGGACCAACCTTTCTTGAATTCAATTATATGTGTATGTGGCATTTCAACATTCCTTATATGCTTGCTTTATAATTTGAGTGACATGTGCCCATGTCCCTTATTTGCTTGGCTTCTTGGCCACTCTTGTATGCTTTTTACTTATTGGCTTATATGTTTGTTTCTTTATTTCTTCTCAATTGTTTGTAATGTCATGATCCACATCATGCTTTATCTTGCTTTCTTGGATGCCATGATAGACATCATGCTCTATCCCTCCTTGAAAACTAACAACTAACAACTAACATTTATAGTTTTAATTTAGTAAATTTCACATGCTATTACATTATTATATCTATCTAGGTATACCCTTATTTATCTAACCATCTCTCATATAAAACATGTTATATCTTTAGATATATTTTTGATTATCATTGATATATCATGTATTTTTGAAATATAACACACTTGTAGGGCTCTTTATTTTGAGGATAGTCATTATAGGTTCTTCATTATTACCCTCAAAAGAGGGGGAAAAATATGGGTTTTTGTCATAGAGATTAGAGCCTCTAACTAGTCAAAAATTAGCTTTAAAAACACCTAGTTCAACAACCAGAGTTCAAACAAGGCATAATAGACTAGACAGATAGTGATAATTATAAAATATTCTTAAGAATAAAAACAAGACAAGAGTGTCAAGTTTGGAGTATAGTGTCAAATAGTAGGGTGTTATATTTGAGTTCTCTTATCCAAATAGAAAAAAATCTTGATTTTATAGAAACAAATAGAAAAGTATAGTTACAATTTTTTTAGCAATAATTCAGTTCAGAATCAATAGTTTTAGTATATTTTTTCTTAGAGAATATAGATATAGGGGGAATCATGCATATAATGATGAATCTCACTTCTATTTTTATATACAATAGTTGTTTTAAATTCCATACCATAATCCATTTTACAAACACTAATGATTGGGGGTAATGTGAATTACACATTTGATGTCTTTTCTTTCAAAGCTCAGTATATCACCCAAGTATTTTCAATAGTTTCATGCCTCATTCCATCTATAGGTGGTTGGAATCATTATCAAGTGGCTTACACATAAGCTTATTGCCTAGTTTTAGAGTGGATTTCATACAAGCCTAATATCCACTTTTTTGAGTGGCCAAGAGTGGCCTAGTTTCTAGCACACACTCAACTATCCATGCCATATTATTAGATTATAGAACATTCATGGGCTTCAAGAGATATCTCATACAACACATATTCATACCAATATTAGTTTATAGCTTCACTTCATGGGGTAATGATGGATCTAAAGGACTAGATAGCCTTTATATTATTGAGCCACCTACTTAGAGGGATCATACACATATTCCAAACATTGATTAACACATGCATGATCACATAGATTCACTTAGTGGGTGATGATGGTGATAAAGGGACAACCTTTACATTATTGAACCACTCTTAAGGAATTGAGCACTCAGATCCATTTATGATATTACTTTTGGTTTAACACATACCTAACATCACTCAATATCACAATAGGTTTTGTATTGGTTCACGTACCTCATGAGGTGTATTCATTGCTTTCTCTTCCTTTCTTCTTTACCTAGATTCTGTACATTTTTAATTTAGATATAAAATTTCTAATAAGAAATGATCTACTCCTAATTTTTTATTTATATATTTTCACTTCACAATATTCTCTCTCTATGTACACCTAGAATCACATAGCTTCATAAGCTTCACCCTTGTAGGTAAGTTTAGGTACACATTCTACTTTTATTTTATCCTAGTATTTCATTTTTCTACATCACTATAATAAAGGGGGGGGAAATGTAGTCATATTAAATTTCAAAATTGGAATTTTGAGTGTGGCTTGTGACACCCAACCCATAGGTCCCTCTTGCATGATCTCATGACCCTTATAGACACATTTTTAGTTATTCCTAGTTATCTATAGACTTTTAAAATTTGATTCTATCTTAATAAATTTGTATTTACCATGTTAATTCCATCACCTAAGGTCCCCACCTATAGGATAGGAGTGCCCAACTTAGACTATAGTTTTGGACCCTAGGGTGTCATATTTTGGTGCTCATATCCAATTGCATTTTGAGCTCTAATGGGTATTTCATTTTGGTTCCTATCCTTCATATTGTCAGCCTAGCACGAATATATTTGACCCATGACCAATAGATCTCTATAGAATCCCATTCAATGTTCATTTAGAGAGAGGTTGGCAAATATGACAAATCAATCAAGAATACAAACAAAACCACTCAAGAAAATTTCTTTATTCTCTGTATACAACCATCCAATACAACTACAATCATATCCAAATCTGCACACCAATCCCTAACCACCTTAAGCACACCTAGTTTATCATTTTGCATCTATGTTACACTATTACACAAAGCACATTAAGTGGGAGAACTACATATGGCTTGATCCCTCTTCAGAGTATTGGTATGTAGGCAAAATGCCTACATAAGGGGTATGGATACACATTTAATGTATCTTACACACACTAAACCCTCTTATTTTCTCAATTTTTATCAAAGCACAATGAAGTCTAGGGTTTGAAGATAAATTATCTTCACAAGGAGTTTCATAGACTTTCAACACTCTAGATTTCATAGGTAGGCTCGTATAAGGACAATGAATAAAACCCAAAAAAACTCACATCTTTGCAAGCAATTTAGACAACAATGGAAAAAGAGGACAATAACACTAGACTCTAGGGTGTCTTGTTTTAAAACTCCTATATTTTCAAAAAGTTAAATCCAGATCTTGATTTGTTACACTGTCTTAGTCTTGCATAGCCAATATCAAACCTTACAATAGTTGTTTTAATTCATTTTAAGCTAAGTATTATTTTCTCCATATTTAAATCTATTTATGGAAAGGTTATAAATATAAATAAAATATACAAATTAGTAGTTAAATTATTGTAATAGTATTTACTAATTTACTATTCTAGACCCTTAACTAAATTAGGAATAAGACTCCAATATTCCCAAAAAAGTTAAATGAATTTACTAATATAGGGTTTGGGTACCCCTCTCTAGTCATGTGGCATGGGTATGCCAACTTACCTTCTCATTAATGTAATTCCCAATGAATCAAACATCATATCATAAACTACATCAAGATTAATCACATGTGGTATGCTTGACTTAAAACATGTGAATTTTAAACCCCTCTTTATATCATTATTTCAATGCTCAAGTAAAAATTATAGGTGTTCATGCCACAAGGACTAACAAATTTAGTCATTGTTTCAATAACTATAATATCTCTATGAAGATATTAAAATATTTTAATTCTCCTCATAAATAGGTGAGCAATAAAATTTGGAAGATGGGTTGAGACAAATTTTTATTGGATCCAATATCTTGCATGAAGGTCCAAGGCAATACAAGAGTGTGGAGGAAACTTCAGAAAGGTGGTATGTCTAAATATATTCAAAGAATAATATGGCACAATTATAATTTTTCCAAGGACTTCATCACTTCCTAGAATAAATTCATAGTTCCTATGTGTGGTATTAAAATTATCATCATAGAAGAGCAAATTGGTGAAGTCATAAGCATGAGTTATAGGTTGTCAATAATTTCAAGGATAAAAATAAAAAGTTTGAATTCATGTAGATTTTTTTTGAATTGACATCATCTTGAAGATCAATAATTTTTTTTCCCAAATATAATCTACCCAAATGGTGGCTCAAAGTATTCCTAAAGATCATGAAATACCTTACTCTCAAAGGCAAGTTTATTTTAACTTTATCTCACCATTTTTTACTACTAAACCATTTCCATGGGCATAAAATTAGCCTATCATATTTCCTATTTAATTATTTGGATATTAATACCCTAACCTATCAAATAAATAAAGACAATTACATCATATACAAAGGCCTAATATTTCTCTTGGTGAAAAAGAGGAATCACTAAGGGGAAGGGAGATGAAATGCATTACAAGTGATAAGGAAGCATGTAAGAAGATTAAAATGGATACCTGGGGAAGGTAGGGATGGACTAAATTATTAAAAATGCATACCCACCTCCCCTTATGCTATCACCCACCTCATTAACACCCACCAACACCAGATTGGGAAAACATAAGGGTGGAATCCCTTTTGCTTCCAAAGGAAAAATACCCAGATATATTACTATTACTTTGGTTGAAAAGGATAGAAATAAGGGGACTAAAAAGTGTGATATAAAAAATAATGAATGAAACCATAGAAGGAAAATCTAAGCTTTTGATGAAAAAATTCAAGAAATGGGTAGGGCCATAGTGGTCCTCATGAAATAATGGAACACCATGAATGTTGAAAGTGAAAAATTTAGGAATAACTTCACTATCAAAGCTGAGGAAGAGAACTCTATGAAGGAAAAATGTGTAGGTAATGTTCCTTTCCATTCCTCCCCTAAGAGTAACAATGATTATAAAAAAATGGAAGATATTATCAAGACCTTCAAATAAAATCAAAAATTTAAGATTCTAAAGAACAAAACCACAAAGGGATTGATTAAATGCCCAAGCAAGCATACTCAAGGAAGAGTTGTGAATGAATTATTAAAGGACATGGAAGACAAGATAAAACAATATAATCCTAACAACCATGAACAATTTGAGGATTTATATGACTAAGTACTTTATATTTTTCATGGTATTCTAGCTTCTTTTAGTCTAGGTCCTTTTTTCTATTTGTTTTCTATTAGTAATTTGGCTAAAGTACCTTCTCATTTTTAGCCCATGGGGATTTTTATTTTATGAATATGGGTATACTATGTTTTTTCACACTTTGTGGTTTTAGGATCCCTATAAAACCTTTTATTTTTATCATATCAAATAAAAAAACATAAATGTGTTTAACTATAATAGTCTAAGTATAATGTTTCATGTGATTTCCATTCACTACCAATGCTAATATCTATCTTTGTATTTTTTTCAATTTGAACATATTTATCTCATAATTATTGAAATGTGATATATTACCAACCATAGGTGTTGAAACTTATCATGTTTTCCTTTTTTATTGTTAACTTTATCCTCATCAACACCGAGTCTACATATGAAATCCTTATTGGTGGATCTCTCATCAACCATCTATTTATCACATCTTGATGTTTTCTAAACTTATAAATTATTTTCTCCCTTATATACTCCACATTAATAATATTATCTAACCTATCCTACATTGATTCTAATTCCCCTTCATATTTATTTTATAAACTAATACGTAGGGTGAAGGAAGTTGATTCAGTTATTTGCCATATACCAACATGTATGGGGATGTCTGTAAGAACTTATTAACTCTTGTCATATTTATCCACATTGCATACTTTAATAAAGAATGTTATCCTCTAATATTATTTCTTACATGTTTATTTATTACATATATATTATGTTCTTATTCATTTGTTTTACTACCCCATTTTCTTACATGTGAATTACAATGTTGTGTTCATAAGTTCTTAAATATTATGTCATGGTCACAAGTACTTTATGTGAATTATAATGATATGAAGGCAGGTCAATTGTCACATACCAGTTACATAATAATTAAAAATATCATTACAATGTTATCCTCCAATAATTTTATTACTTCATATGTTATGCTACTCATTGTGGATTTATATTTCATCTACCTAATGTAATAATTTGTGTTAATAAAAATAATTTTATAACTAGGTAATAAATTATAATTGATTACATTTAAATAATTTAATCCCCATTTTGTAGATGATTTATTTTCTATTACTATTTGGAGGGGCATTATGACACTCTTTTCTCTTCTAACTAAAATTTGAATGCATGGCATGTCCTTACATGCTTGTGAGAATCCTTGACAAAGGTGGGTCAATAATAGTCTACTCTAATATTATTGTGTGTTGTGGCATCCCCTAATTAATGAACACATCCCCAACCTTCATGAAGTTATTACATGACTAATTTTTCTTATATTTGTCCAGGAATTTGAGTTACACACCATAATTTTGCCTATATAATATACCATTGGTAGTTGAGTAATGTGGTTATTTCAATTTCAAATACCTTCATTAAGTATAGTTTGAGTTTTGAGAGAAAGTGACTTAGATAAGATACTAAATTATATTTTTATACCATTAATTCTTTATGACCTCAAGTTAATTTTTAAATATCACATCTTGTTATTCAACATATAATAATTCTTCCTCTAGGTTCCTTACGAATTTTCCCTCTATAATCATATACCATATTCCTTTCCCTTGAACTATTTTTCCTTATTTATAAATCAAATTATTGGATGATGGACACCTATTTCCATCTACTTTATCAAAATTATTATTTTTAAATAAATATTTGACTACATGATCAGGAATAATAGAGTGAATACAATTATTCAAAATATAACCCCTAGATTTATTTATCACTTTCACCAAGGCATAAGTTTTCTTCTAAACAAGATACTATATAAATTATACATATATAAAATGGAATAATATGAATGTCATGGGTTATTCATCTTATTTTTGTTAGTTCTATGTTAGCATGATAATAATCAAATATTCTAAAGTAAAATAATAAAATTTGAGATATAACTCGTAGTTTGAATTATTCATAAGTGTTACAATGATAACCTATTTATTTATCTCCTAAAAATAGTTATTTACCTCTTTTATTCATTTTATTTTTGCATCATGTTTTAACATTGGATTCAAAGGTGTCATAATTTATACAAATCTTGAAATAAATCATCTCACAAAATTAATCTTACCAAAGAAAGATCTCAATTATTTTTACTATTAGGGAGAGGTATATCAAAAATATCAGAGTATTAATAGTAGTATTTTGGTGCTATCACTTTTTTTGATTGTTTATAAAGTAGATATATGCATTTTGAAATATCATGAGGGTTAGTTTAGTATTGGATTATTAGAATTGGGGAATGTGGTGGAATTCACTACATGATTTTATTTTGTAAGCATTAAAGATGATGCCTTTTTTAAGAGGGGGTGAATGTAATACCCTTCTCAAGATTTACAATATTTTCTCGATGATATAAAATCATTTGGAATACCAGTGTGTCAAGTGCGTCTTTGTGTATGATATGTGAGTGAGATGTTTTGTGGTTGGGTATTGATTTCAGTTACCTTGTTGTGGTGACATGGAACTAGGTTAGTTGTGACTCATGTATGACCACCTTAGGGTGTGTGTGTTTATTGACAACAATAATTCATATTATCACTTAATGTGACATTTATGGCTTATTAGGGATTTGTATGTCAATAAGTTACTTTTGATAGATTTATCCATAAGATCAAATTTGAAATAATTCAAATAGTTTATTTCAACCCATCAAGTAACCATGTTATGATAATTTGGTCTCGATTATTTGACTTGCAAATTTCTTGGTGTATCGAGAAAAAAAATTATTTTTAAAAGGTGAATAATAACACAATTATTATTTTGACCTAGCCTAGGTAACATTTGATCCAAGACATAAATAAGATTATATATAAATACATATTTTTATAAATATATGTATATTAAACTGTATTATATATAAGAAAATTAAATGAGTAAATGTACATATTTATTCATAATTTGGATAAATAAAAATATTTGAATCAAATATTGATAGTCAAATATTTGTACATATTAATATATTTATTGGTATAAACATATTTATACATTAATATATGTTTAAATCATATTAATTAAATAATTATAATTATAAATACATATATATATGTACCTATATATATATATGTGTGTTCTTACTGGTTTTATAATAAATTTAATATATATTAAGTTATTTGATTTTTAAGTATATTAAATTAATTTAATAAAAATTAAAAAAAGAATATTTATAAACAAATAAATGATAGACAGATAGTTTATTGGAGAAGAATGGGAACCGTATTTCCAAAAATAAAAAACTAAATATACATATTAAAATAAAAAATAAACAAGCATTACAGATAGATGAGCCATTTTAGAAAATTTGTCAAAGGATAAATGCAGGTGGAAGGAAGGTGAAGGAAGAATGAAAGAGGATAATGGACCATCTAGGAGAAAAAGGAGAGGTGAAAGTTATATGAAGGATAATGAAGTAACCAATAGAAGCAAGGAGCTTCCATGGATCTGGTAAAGGTTTTCTCTTTTCTAAATCTAAGAATTTTTATAGAATAAGAGAAAAATTAAACACGAAACGAAATCAAGGAGTGTGTTTTAGAAATGGTTTTCATTTTAAAAATGATTGCTTTTTTGTGTATATTAGATTCATTTATGTAGTTTTAATCTATAATGAAAACTACATTTATTTTCTAGGTGTTTTGATTTAAATTGGTGGAAACACAATGAAAAGAAGAAAAACACAAACCCTGGATCTCTTAAAACTTCCTAGGTCATTTCCATTTTGCCCTTTTGGTTTGGGAATAATATATTTCTTGGTTTTAATACATACATACATATAAAATAATAATGTTTTTTATATATGTATTTTCATTTTCATTTAATTTTTTATAATATAAAAAAATCAATAAAAAAGAAACCCTAATAAGATATTATTCTGTATATGTGTGTGTGTGTGTGTATTATATATATATATATATATATATATATATATATAATACACACACACACACACATATACAGAATAATATCTTATTAGGGTTTCTTTTTTATTGATTTTTTTATATTATAAAAAATTAAATGAAAATGAAAATACATATATAAAAAACATTATTATTTTATATGGGAGGGGAGGTAGGTTGTGTCATCCCAACCTCCTCCCATAAAAGGTAGGGGGTGGGGATGGGCTAGTCAGACTACCCCATCCCCAGCTGATGGCCATGGCCATGGCTAAGGGTCTAATCCCTAGTCATTAAGCATGAGCCATTGGCCCCTTTTAGGGTTTAGGTTTATTAAAATAAATAAATAATAGATTATATATATATATATATATATATATAAGTTATATTTATCAAATATAAAAAATAGAACGTATATATATATATATATATATATATATATATATATATATATATATATATATATATATATATATATATATATATATATATATATATATATATATATATACGTTCTATTTTTTATATTTGATAAATATAACTTAGCTCTTGTATATGAATATATATTATTATAAATATAAATATGAGATGTATACTTAAAATATTAGAATCAAATTTTCATTTAAAATAATTATATGTATGTGTATACACACATGTGTGTATATGTATGTATGCATGCATGCATGCATGTATATATGTATCTATACATAAGTTTCATATATGCATGCATATAATAGGCAAGTAGTAGATGTGGGTGTACTTATTATGTTTAAATGGATTAAGATTTTAACCTTTATAATTAATAAATAGTCAATTTTAGAGATTTATTTTGGGAATATATAGTTGTAGTACAAATATTTTAAGTTGAATCCATTGCATGAAGTGACAACTTAGAGGGCTTAGAAAATGACATTAAATTGGATGCTCTCCTAATGGATGTGTTTGGTTAAAATACTCTTAGATGACTCTTTAGTTAGGAAGTTGTGATTATTATTATTTAAATAAATACATATATTTGTATTTTATGAGAGTTAAATCAAAGCCTTATCATATTAGTTAACTTGTGAGTACGTTGGGAACAATGATAAAATTATTCTTAATCTTAATAGGTCTATGATAATCTAGCTCCTTTATCTTGTGATTTCAAAAATTTGTGAATGGAAACCAATTTAGAAAATACACCTATTTTATAGATCACACTTAGGGGAGTTCATAAATATAATATTTGTTCAATGTTTTTAATGGTAGTGTTAGTAATTTTGCTTGTTAAGGCTAAATACCAACCCCTACAATCCAAAAAAAATCTTGGTATTATTGAGCCTGTTCATGCAGGTCTAAAACTGAGTATTTTGGCCTAAAAATGAAGATTTTTGGTCTTTAAATAATAAAAATTATCCCAAAAGGTCATAAAATCTAGCAAAATATCTTCAAATATATTCAAAAAAATATGTAGTAACCTTGGTTTTAAAGTTTCATATTTTTAAAAAGGTGATTTCATGATAATATAAACCTAAAAAGACCCCAAATGACTCACACATGCCAAATTAGGACCCATAAAGATATTTTAAAGATTATTTCATGTTATAACACATATTTAACTAATTTATGTCCTTTTCATGCACTTACTTTGGTGATGGAAGTCTTAGTTATCTTTAAAAGTCAAAGAAAAGGCTTTTCCATTCATTTTACAAGGTAGAGTACGTATCCGTATGAAATTCCATATATATGAGTTCTAATTTTGGAGTGGGAGGATATGCTAGATTAAAGAGGAATTTTAGATAAATTTTAGGCCATACAAGCTTAAAACTGGTCATCTCTACAAAATTTGCATGTTTGCACATAGAAACTACCTTGAAGGTTTACTGCTGGTATGAATTGGAGAAAGTACATGCCTAAAATTTTTGGCAAATAAAGTAGACTCATAAGGATTCCTAATGGATTAATTGGTTATATAATTGGTCTCTTATCCCTCATTAATCAACCATTTTAATTTAATCTAATATATGTAGTTCTTCATACATGAAGGCAACTGATTGTCTTTAAGTTCTTCTCACCAGGGTGACATTTCAAGAAAATTCAAAATTTTATAGATTATTAGGAATATAATACACCATTCCATGGAATACTTGAGTATTTATTCACACATATAAATTTTAAACAAATATCACCAAGATATCCATTTCAATTTGTAATTGGGCATGCTTTCAAAGAGAGATTGTATGGTTTTGAAGAGAGAGAAAGTTTCAAGATTTCTTGTTTTAATCAAGGCATCAATTTACTTCGTGTTTTCATATTTTTAAACAAGTTTCCTTAAGAATTTTTCCAAAGATTCATGTCTTAACCCATTTTTTGCACTCACAGTATCTCAAAAGGCTAGTTTAGCATACTTAAAGGAAAACTTGCATATTTTAAGGTTTTTGAAAAACCCTATGTTTCATTTTTAGAATATTGTCCTTGTCTAAATACATCCAAATTGATATGGTGTGATGATGATGTTTTCATGTTTGCATCTGAATCTTCACCTTGGTTTTGAAATTCTCCTTCATACTTATTTCTCACCTCCATCTCAGTCACCCCCATATCACTATCTTATCACTACCTTCTCACTATGTTTTGTGTTTTATCACCCTCCTTTCATGTTTTTTCATCATATTTCATCCCTATCACCCTTTCACCAATCTACATTCCATGGTTTCATCATCATTAGAGCCAAGGTTTGATTGAGACCACCACAAGCATGAACAAGAGGATATAGGCATACAAAGTATCTAACTTCAGTCAAGATGAAGCCTACAACATGTTACCATAGTCAATTGTTGATCATAAGGTGCAATGAATAGTCAAGGTGAGAGAGGCCTTCAAAGTCTCATTAGATAAATCAATCCATAGTAATGATAAAATAAAAGGAGAAATTCATCAGGGATGTGAAGGTAGGAGTATAAACCTTGAGATTTGGAACCATTTCATGGATATAGACCTACAACAAGTTTAAAATAGTCATGGTTTTCCATGAAGGACATCAATCAAATAATTATAGGGAGAATTTATTCATTATGGTCTAGAAAAATGACGTCATAAATCATATAATGGTCTCTTGACAAATATCAAATCATGTTGAGCCTTCATTAAGGTATATATGTAGTCTTAGCCTATACAAAAGGTACCATAAAACAATATAGAAAAGATATAACATTTTTTAAAGCTTGATCTCATGGTATATAAGTATCAATGAGGTTGAATGGTAGATGTATAGTAATTTTAATGTTATATATTAAATCATGTTTAAAACCATCTAAAATCATTGAAGAGTTACATCTATTCACCTAAAACCACCTATGAGAACACCTATAGTAGGTTTCATGATAAAAAAGAATGGAACTACAATCAAGTAGCTAAATAGTATTTTAATTAAATATCAAGGATTTTGAAACTTAAAAAGAGGGTTTTATTTTTAGAGATCAACATGATAGAGGGAAAATGGATATATTTAGCTCATAAAGGTATATATAAAGAATAAAACATGTACCTACAAGTTGCTCTTAAGGTCATAGTTGAACGTAGTGATAAGGGAATTTGAAAGCTCAAAGAGACCTATTAAGGATCACTACCAATGCATGGTTAGTAATGATGATTATTAACCTGATTATAGGTCTTAAAGAATAAAATAGGACTATTTTAAATAATAAACATAAGGAAAATAAGCTAAAAGTAGACCTACATCCCCTAAGGATAACCTATAGCTAGCCTTAAGAGTTAGGGTACAGACAAGAAGGAGGACTAATTATTGTGAAGGCGTAAAGGGTTTAGAATAATTAAAGAAGATATTTTTTAAGTTGTTTTGAAACAATTAGACATGAAAAGGAGGTTTTTACCATTTGTTACCCTTGTTAAAATCTCCAAGAACTCTCTAACTGTACAACATGCTACAACTAGGCTACAAACAAGAAGGTGGATGTGAACACATGAGGAGACCTAGATATTTACAAGCACCTTATGGGAGGTTATTGAATTATTAATAAGTCATAAACAAGAGGTAAAATCATGGCCAATTTATGTGTTTAAAAATTCCATAAGGCATCCTCATATATAGTCCATACAAACCTTATTCCAAGGTCTTAACATATTCAAAATGAGAGGAAGGAGGAGACTATTCTTAGGAGGTGAAATTGAATAAGGTTTTTTTAAGGTAATGATTATATTTTGACATAAAATATAGTCCTAATTTGGGTTTGAGTTCATGTAGGTCATGTTTATTAAGAGGCTATAGATAGTTTCACCATGGAACCTATATCTACAACTGGCTTCAAGAGTTTAACAAACATTGACAATCAACATTAAGAAAAGGAGTTTGGTCATTATCCCTATTTTCAAAGGATTTATAGAATGTTGAAGGTCTCAATAAATGTTATAAGAATATTGAAAATATATAAACATTCAAATGTCATAGGAACTTAATTTCATCTAAAATACAACACCTATAATCTCTTTAAGATAATAAGCATATCTTCGAAAAGTCAAAAGGTGGTTTTTGACATAATGGTTCACTTTGAATAGTTTTAAATGGTTTGGAGAAGTCATAATTAATGATAGAGTTAATAATTAGATAAATAAGGTATGAATTATCCCTAAGGCCATGCTCAGTTTTGATCATCCAATAGTCACCTATAATTTCTTAAGAAACCTTGTAAAGGTTGACAGACAACAGTAGGACAAGGAGTCTTGACATGATCCTTGTTCTCATATGTTTTCATTCAAGATAGATGTCTCAAGGATTGTTATAAGAATATTTTTAGTATTTAATATTTCAAATGAAAAATACTTAGGCTTATTCCTTTGAATTTACACCTATAACCATGCCTATTTTAATGCAAGGGGTTTTTAACAAAATATCTTAAAGGAGATTCTCATGTTCAAAAAAGTGTTTTAAGCAAGTGAAATTGGTGATTTTTTCAATAATGAAGGTTTAAAAGGATTAGGTAAATGATTAATAATTTTTTTAAAAAGATAAAGGACCTTAAGAAATATGAGACATAATCATTTCCTCTTAAATACATACCTACAGTTCATGAGCATAGTCATATATTAAAAGTTGGCAAATAACATGGAAACATAGTGATCTAAATGAGTCTCATGAATAAATATGATGTAAAAGTATGAATAAATATAATATATACTTAGATAGAGGGTATAATGATATATTAAGGTACCCAAACACTTAGTCAAAGTCAACTTAAAGGACATGTTACAACCATGCATGGCATCTTCAAGATCATTCAAGTGTCCTTCAAGATCATTCAAGTCCATGTGGATTATGAGGTTTACAAGGCAGGTCAAGTGAAAATTTATCATATCCAAGACATTTGTTAATATTTAGGAAAATTTTAAATCAATAAACTGATAGTACATAGTTGTTGTACATATTTTTTACAGTGTAGAGTGCCATAAAAGCTTATTTAAGAGTCAAATTTCTAAGAAGGGGATAGGTAAAGGTTTTAAAATGGTATAAATATTAATTTAATCACAAATTAATGGTAGAGTGGTATATATAAACCTTCATAACTCCAAGGTTCCACCTACATTACTGAGTAACATAATCATGTTGAGGGATCTTAAGAGATAAGGTTTAAGATAGGAGAGATAAAGGTTAAAGGCTAATAAATGGTGAGTGAGGTCACTTTATGGGGAAATTTAATTAACTTTTAAAATCATATTCATATTTATTAGGTTCAAACGAAGGTAATAAATGAGAAAATATTAGTCTTAAGACCAAATATGTAGGCAACCTATTGCTAAACATCAATAAAATCCACCTATAGGCATAAATATGCATGATCTGATCTTGAAAATTGGTAGAAGAGGTTATCATGGGATTTTATAGATATAAATTCTTTTTTAAAGTTCAAATTATAAGTGAAGAGCCTCACTATTTTACCACAATCATCAGTATGTCCTTTTATAGTAACTTTTGGTGAATGTGGGCTTCTAGAGGGGTTTCAATGTGTAACAGAGGCTTCTAAACTCATTAAATTATTTTAAAAGAATTTAATGATGTTAATAAATCTTAATAATACCTTTAAAGAGTGTCAAAACTCTATTTCATATTTAAACCATGTCTTTGAGGGCTAAATCAAGCAAGTAGGCCTATAGACCAAAAGGCAATTTTTGACCTGTCAAACAAGAATACACCTAAAAATGATTTTATGACATGGTACAGGTTCCATTATGATGATTTAAAGTAGGGATAACTTTTAATACTCAATTTAAATCCAAGGATAAAATTCAAATTCTATAGTTTCAGACACCCTTTCAAGCCCCCTAATCAAATGCACCAATCTTTCACAATGTGAAGAGTTTGGAAAAATGATATTATAGTGATTTGAGGACCCATATAAAATTATAATTAATGAATAATTAAGGTTTATTGAGGGGATTTTATTTATTAATAATAACTAAGAGTGTAAGTAGTCTAGAATGCAAGTAAAACCCTATAGGCAAATTTCTTCATGTGGCTATCTTCTCATATATTTTGCATGGGAACAAAATATTTTTAGGGATTATTATGGGGTATGTATAATAAAAATTCATGGTAATAAGTTTTTATTTGGAGGACTATACCTTATGAATCATCATTAAGAAGATTCAACTCCAAAACTCTCTCAACCCCTCATAGTGACCAATTTTGAGAAAATTTGATTTTATTTCCATAAAAATGTCATGGATCAACATAAAAAATATTAAAATATAAATTAAACTTAGATATGATCCCATAAATAGTAATTTTCTATATGGTCAGGGTAAAAATCAAGTTTTTTGGAGAAAAAGGCACAAGAATGAGGTATAAAGTAGTTTACATGAAATCCAATCCATGGATGTTGAAGCTTATGACTTGTTATTCATCCTAAAATAATCATATGGTAAAAAATATTCTTAGAAGTTTCCCTAATAGATCCTTTAAAATAGCCAGTCTATAGGAAAATGAAGTAAAATTGACCTTGTCAACCATGGTGATTGAGTGGCAAGAGTTTATTCATCAAAAAAACCTATATCATGGTGTGAGGAGTTTTTAAAAGTATAAATTTCATTTTTTTATATGTTTAATCCATTTATTTTAGGTTTTAGTGGTCTCCAAATACAAGAAGATAAGTTACTAGGCCTAATTGGTCAAGCTTTTGAGTTGAAAATGGAGTTAAAAGGCTATATTTGAGTTCATATGGAATTGTCACATTATACATACATACATACATATAGACACACACACACACACACACAGACACACACACACACACATATATATATATATATATATATATATATATATATATCAACATATATATATATATATTTATATATATATATATATATCAACATATATATATATATATATATATATATATATATATATGTTGATATATATATCATGTTGATTTATCATCAAAATTATAGCCTTCAAAGTGAAATTTCATCCAATCAAAGGGTTCACATGGAGTTAACTAGTCTTGAAGACCAAATCACTCTAGTAGACTAGTTGACTAGTATCATGCATCTTTTATAGACTTCATGCAAAGGAGGACATTCATATACTTTCAATTTAATTAAAATAGAGTTAACAGACCAATTTTTTTCATAAATTTCATGCAAAGGGGATTGACAAGTCAAATATGGTCCCACCATCTTCATTTCAATGCTAAAGAGAGATTCATGGAAGTATTTTCAAGATAAAGGGAGATGTTAAAGACTTTTGATGAATATTGTAATTTAAATTGACTTGAGTTCGTGTGGAGTTGACCTCCTCTGCTATCTTGTACACCAATCTCATGGCTAGCTTCTATTATTTTTTATATATTTAGGCTTGTAAGTTATTTTTTAGGAACCCTCTCTTGGGTATGACTAGACTCTACCAAGATTGAGCTTTGTAACCTTATAAAATAATAAAATGACTATTTTTAGATTCCATTATTTTGGTATAGTGTGTTTATGTTAGTTTATTTGAACATGTGGAAGTATTTTTTCCCTTTTCAAGTCCTGATCTCACCTAACTACTAGTATGTTAGCTTATGTAGGTCATGGTCAATGTTTGATGTCATTTGATTGAGCTAATAATGGATATAATTGGTTGGTTAGTGACTTGAATCAATCCTATTCCATCATTTCCCTCATGCTTATATCACCTAATGAATCCTCTACATTTAATATTGATGCATAGGAGTCATTTGGTATTGTAGATTAAACTAGTTTCTATTCTTATTAGTATTTTAGGGGATCAAATAGAGTGGATGAACTAGAAATATAGGTGTATCACCAACATTAGAATAAATTTCCCCTTTAAATTTCCTTATAACCCTTTTCATCCCAAAAATTAGTAGTTTAATAAGCAGAGCAAAGTGATATATCATACGAGCTAGCCTCATCGAAACTAGAGGTCTAGTTAGAGTTTAGGTATCCCACACATTAGATCATTCCAATGTTAGTCTAGGTGTGAATGAGTTTTAGAAAAATATGTTAGCCTTAAATTAGGGTATTATTTGGGTTGCTAATAAGTAGTATTATTCATGTTAGTGTCTTCTAATCATTTATTTTTTATACTTAGAATCATGTGTTATAAATACAATTATCTCCTTTGATTGATGATGTGTTTGGTCATCAATTAATTAGTGTTAATATTAATATTTGTATAAAATCAACCGTTTTGGTTGTGTATCAAATAAATTTATAATACATACATTATGTTTTATTGCTTAAATGTTTATTTAGTTTGCCTATTGATTTAAAAAAATGAATTATTTAAGAAGGAGAAGTCTCTTACTCAGCACAAGTTAATAGCTTTATTGACTATGTCACAGTGTAGGTTCATGAGTACCATTATAATTTAGATTACAATAAATTAATATCTTTCATGTTGTAAGAGTTAAAATTTAAATGAGATTTTGGAAATATCATATTTCATATTCCATGATTTGTGAAGAGGTAGTTGTAATCCAAAACCATAAGTTGGGGTAGGATTTAAAATATTTGTAAATACTTGATGTAATTTTTATGTTTATACATGTAGTGGTGTATATAGTTAGATTATTTTATAGCTTTATAATTTTATCATTCATATGTTGAAATAAAATTATTGAATCTTATTTTACAATAAAAGAGTTTTTTGTTATTCCATAAATTGAGTCTTTTGAATTTAATATATTATTGGTTTTATCATTATGTCATGTCATTATATAAATATTTTTCTTATGTAGGATTGAATTTATAAATCCATATATTTATATTGATTCATTTATGTAATACAAGCTGCCCTAATCATAAGGACACAACTTGATAAGTAAAACTAGCAATAGCTCTAAAAATATGGATCAATGGAGGCTTTAAAATGGATTGGAATTGAGAATATTAAATTACATTTAATTAATTAAAATTTATAACACTTAATAAATGAATCAAGCCAATAATTTATATAAATCAACATTGCTCAAACAAACTAAAGTGTAATTCATTAGTAGACAACGAAACCATAAGCAAGTATTCCACTTTTTCAAGTACAATTATTGGTACTATCCTCTTAGGTGGCGTTAATAATTTAATTCTAACCCTAACAGAATGGATCAAACTTGTTCTCAAATTAAATAATCTAATTCGATAAATTATTTTCCTAGTAGCAAAAATTTCTAGATGTTTTAAGCTATAGTTCCCCTTTAGAAATTAAATTTTAAAAATAGCCAAAGTAGTCTAATTTGATTTATGAGTCTCAATAACCATTCTCAATAGCTACGAGAATTGGTTTCTAGTGCCACATTAACTTTTATCTCATCTAATCCAAAATGGTACCTTGATTTCAAAAGGCTTTCAAAGAGAAAATCTTTTTAACCTTTTGATTTTTCAGTGAATGCACTCTAGAATCGACATCTAATGAATGGTTATAAATTGGTATAATGAGAAAAAAAGTTTTTTACAATTTTTTTTTATCTTTATATCAAATTAGGTTATTTTGTTTTTAGTTTTCACTATCATTTTTTTACTTTTAATTACCTTTTTTAGATTAAATTTATTCAAAAATTCTATTTTTTTCTTGCGTTAATATATGAAGTTGCTTCAAAAAGGTGTTGTAATAATCACCCAATTTAACATTTATAGAATCCAAAAGTTGTAACCCCTTAGTTTGATTTTCATATTCACGTATAAGTTTTCATATCTATTTTTCATCTCTATTTGATATTTTGGGCGAGTCCTTGAGCTGTGTTTATCATTGTTGTCTGGGAATGACAAAAAATGTCACTAAGTATTATTTGATTTGATATTCTTTTTACTCATATAGTTTACCCTTAATATAAAACAATACTTCCATTATGATGATTTTATCATACAAATTTGACCCATTACTTTATAATAATGTAAACCTTTCCTAGGATATTTATTCTAGCATTATTTTGTAGCATGTTTATCCTTGTCAAACCTTTATAGTCTTAAGAATAATTTTGACTTGTTCAACTATATCATTGACCCCATTGTTCCTATGATTATGTTTATTATAAAATTTATACTTATGAATATTATTATATTTATAGTTTGAATCTTCCTTGTTTATGAAGTTTTACTTATAAAATTTATTTTATCTTTGTATGTGGGGGTCATGGAAACATTGTAAAGAGAATTGAAAGTTGTCTAACCATAAGTGTTTGTGCATGATTTAGCATCATTTAGGATTCACCTTGGATCAGACCATTGACACTTGAATCACTAATATCTAATCTATGTTATATTTGAGCCTTTAATCTTTGTGCATATTACTTTGTGTAGTAGAAGTATAATTGATTGGATCACAACTTTGTAGTGACGTTATGCTTTTGTGTTCACTGGAGTTTATATGCGATATTAGTGTTACTGTATTTCTATTCTTAGTATTTAGTCTATTAATTGGAAGTGTTGGGAAAAAATTGGTGTGTTTTTTTTTTATGTTTAAGATGTAAATTTTAGGCTTTACATTCTAGTATTAGAGTCTAGTTAAACACTGGGAGCTCTAGAGTGTTTGGTGTTCCACTACATACATTATGAAACTTAATCTCACATGTGTACAATTAAAATGAAATGGTGAGAATGTATGCATATTTATACATGGACTACATTGGGAATTATTAAATTCTAGTAATAATATTCATTCCATTGGTGGATGGGAGCATCCTATTAGAGAGAACTCACATGTTATTTTGTTTTTTATTATGGTGGAGTATCTAGCCATTATGGACCATTGCACCATGAAGTGAATAAAATGATGAAATGATAAACTTTTCTTGTTGGTTATCTTTTCTCATGTCTCATTACTAAATTTTCATATTAGTTAGTTTTTATTATTCCTTGGTAGAAAATAGCTATATATAGATAAAATTTGTATGTATGTTTATGCATGGTAAATACCTACTTTAATATATTTCTCATATACTTATAATGATTATGTATTAGTTAAATGAGTGAATATGACTCTAATAACAAAATGCATCTATAATTAACAATATGATAAAATTGATTATTTTTAAATAAAACCTTTAGCAGTGGTAGCTCTAAGCTAGTATACTCTAGTTAGTGTTTCATTGTTCATCTTGGTTAAGCATAAGCCATGAGGTTATAAAGAGGTCTTATTATATTATGTTTTAGTTATGGATTTTAGTTAAGCCTAGTGTATTTTAACCTTGTGCATGTTGTTTTTTATATAACTAGATGGTATCTAGTATGGTTTAGATGTCTTATGTTTTGAAAAAGAATGTTGTAAGTTATAACTCTATTATCGAGTTATGTAGTTAAACATTAAATGTAACCACAAGTGATTCAAGATTAAGTGTGTGTTTAGGGTCTTTCTAGATTGATTTTGTGTTCCCTCTTCATTATGAAGAATGAATGTACCTTCTTACCTATGAGATAATTAGTAAGCTATTTAGTTTTATCTTGAGATGATCATTTATGTTGTGATTATGGTTCACTTTGGTGTTTGTTTTAGCATGGAATAGTGGTTATAAGTGCAATTATATTTTTTCCAATATATATGATTACTCTAATTTAGACATGTTAATTAAGGTTGAACAATGATATATCCTTATGAACTAATTATGATAGAGAAACTAAAAAACTATTTGCATTAGTGATAATACATGAGAACTATCAACACATATTATTAATTTATATTAGAACAAGACAACCATGATTGAATATAGTGTTTTTGATTGAATATAGTGTTTTTCCATTAAATAATTTGTGTTAATTAGAATAATAAAAAATGACATATTATCTTATGAGAGACATGTATATCAATTGATTCAGAGGCTTTGGGATAGTAGGAAGATTTTTTGAGGTACTTTTGGCACTAGGTGTCAAGCATGAGGTTTACACTCGATCTATTTTTATATAATTATAGCAGAACCTGTTACTAGGAGGCATAGGGATGATTACTATTGTTCTTATTTCTCCTACCTTTGGGAGGTAGTCAATCCTTACTTTATTACCTTTGGTAGGGAATCATGTTTCTATTTTGTGAGGTATATAGAGGATGATGTCATGTTTTCTCCTACATTAGGAAGGTATTCGAGTTAATTTTGTTATCTTACCTCTCAGAGGTGATTGAATTTTATTGATTCCTTCTCCCCTTAGGTGACTTTCATAGTCATAGAGTTCAAGTAGTGTGATGTTTTTGATTTTCCTTCGAGAACTAGCATTGATCCTTAAATTGAATTTATATTTAATTTCTATTTTAGAGTTTTATACATTTATAATTTATTTTATTTGAACTTAAATTAAATGGATTTATAATTTGATTGAAATTAAACTTAATTTTTTTATTTTAATTTTATTTTGATGACTTGATAATTCTAACTTGGAATAGTTTTGTTCATTGGTGCCAACTTCTTTTGAACTTTATTTATGATTAATTTATTTTTCCTATTGAATTGACTTATTGACATTTAAATTGACTATTCTGATAATTAATTATTCAAAATTATTATGGAATTTTTTAGTTCTTACCAATGTTGGTTCATGTGTTATATATATATATATATATATATATATATATATATATATATATATATATATATATAGTAGTGTGTGCAGTGTTCATATATATTGTTTTTTCCATTTATTTTGAAGGTTTAAGGAACTTAAGAGGTTTGAGGGAATCAGGAGGTTTTGGGAGGTCTAAGTAGTTGAGAGGTTTAAGTAGTTTTAGGAGGTCTAAGGAGGTTTGACAAGATTTTTTTGATGATGTAGTTGATGAATAATATTATTCATTTCACACTGGATTGTTACTGATATTATTTTAGGACTATATGATTTATTATATGACTTGGTAGTTAATTTCATTATTTCTTGTTGCACAATGGATACAATATTATCTTATGGTGGAATAGTAATTATACTCTTGTTTAGAGATCTTGATAGTTCATCATATCAGTTGGTAGTGAATATGATAGATGAAAATTATTTAGAGTTATGATTTTTTTTTGTAGGTACAATATGATACTACATTTTGGTTGAAATTTGGCTCAACATTTCAGAACTGAGTGATATTACAATAATTACATTAGTTCTATGTTTTGACACTATTTTTATTATTCATATTATACTATAGGATGACATAAGGATTATTTGGAATAGGAACTTATATCCTGGCATATCAAAGTATTGATAGTAGTATTTTGGTATTTTCACTTTTTGTGACTATTTGGAAAGTAGCTATATGAGTTTTCAAATATCGTGAGGGTTAACTCAGTAGTGGATTATTACAATTAGGGAATGTGGTGGATTTTACTACATGATTTTATTTTAGAAGTATAAATGATGATTCCTTTTTCAATAGGGGTGAAGGTAATACCATTCTCAATATTTATAGTGTTTTCTCAATGGCATGACATCATTTAGACTACTGACATGTCGATTGTGTATTTATATATGATGTGCAAGTGAGATGTCTTGTGGTTGGTTGTTAGTCTTCATTTCAATCAACTTGTTGTGGTAACATGGAAACAAGTTAGTTACGACTCATATAGGACTATCTTGGGGTGTGTGTTTTTAATACTAATAATAATTCATATTATTGTTTGATGTGAGATTTATGCCTTACTAGTGGTTTATGTGTTAATAAGTTAGTTTTAATAGGTTTATCCATAGGATTGGATTTGAATTAATTCAAATATTTTGGTTGAACCTATCAAATATCCATCTTTTGATAAGTTGGTCTTGATTATTTAACTTTCAACTTTCTTAGTGTGTCGACAACAAAATCTACTTTTAAAATATGAATAATATCACAATTATTATTGTTACATATCCTAGGTAACATTTAATAAGGGACATAAATAAGATTATGTATAAAATATATTTATATAAATATATGTATATTAAAATGGTATTATGTAGATAAGTAAATTAAATGAATAAATATACATATTTATTCATAATTTGGATAAATAAATAGATTTGAATCAAATATTACTATTATGATATCTATATGTATAAATATATGTATTTGTATAAATGTATTTATATAAATATAAGTTAAAATAATATTAATTAAATGAGCATAATTATTATAAATACATATATGTGTACTTATCTATATATATATATATATATATATATATATATATATATGTATGTATGTATGTATGTATCTTATTATTAGTTTTGTAATAAATTTAATATATATTTAGTTGATTTTTCAATGTAATAAATTAATTTAATCGGAATAAAAATTAAAATATTGATTAAAAAATAAATGAATTAAACAAATGATAGGTGGATGGTTGATTGGAGAAGAGTAGGAACCCTAATTCCAAAAATAAAAAAATAAATATACATATTAAAATAATAAATAAACAAGCATTGCGTTTTCCATTAAATAGTTAACCTGGTGGAGAGATGAGCCATTTAAAAAAAAAATTGTCAAGAGAAATGTAGGTGGAAGGAGAGTGAAGAAATAATGGAGGAGGAGAATGGACCATCCAAGAGAATAAGGAGAGGTGCATGTTCTATGGAGGAGAATGAAGCAACCAAGAGAAGTAGGGATCTTCCGTAGATCAAACAAAGGTTTTATTTTTTCTAAACTCAAGAATTTTTAAAGAATAAAATATAAATTAAACATGTAATGAAAGTAATGAGTGTCTTTAAGAAATGGTTTTTGCTTTAAAATTTTGATTCCTTGCTTGTGTGTATTATATTCATAAATGTATTTTTAATTTGGAATTAAAAAATACATTTATTTTCTCAGTATTTTGATTTGAATCGATGTAAAAAAAATGAAAAAAAAACACAAATCCTAGATCTCTTAAAACTTGTTGGGTCATTTCCATTTTTCCCTTCTGGTTTAGGTATAATAGATTTCCTAGTTTTAATGCATACATACATTTATTATTATTATTATTATTATTAGGGTTTCTTTTTTGATTATTTTTATTTTATAAAAACTAATATATATATATATAATATAAACCAAAAAAATACATTTTTATTTTATATACAAGTGTGTTTATATCATCCCAACCCCCTCCCATAATAGGGAGGAGAGGGGGATGGGCCATTTGGCCCACCCCTACTTTGATAGGGCCTAATCGATGGCCTTGGTCGTAAGCAGGGATCTAAGTCCTAGCCATTCACCATGGGTCACCGACCACTGACCCCTTAAGGATTTAGGTTTTAATAAAAATAATTAAAAAATATAATAATAAAAATGTCATTATAATATGTTATAGATGCATATAATAGTCAAGTAGTAGATGTGGGTGTAATTAGTATGTTTAAATGGATTCAGATTTAAACCTTTATAATTAATAAATAGTCAATTTTAGTGAATTATTTTAGGAATATATAGTGGTAATATGAATATTTTATGTTGAAGTCATTGCATGAAGTGGCAACTTAGAGGGTTATGAGAATGACATTAAATTGGATGCTCTCCCAATGGATGTGTTTAGTTAAAAATCCTTTTAGACAACTCTTTAGTTAGGAAGTTTTGGTGAATATTATTTAAATAAATCAATATATTTATAGTTTATGAAATTTAAATTGAATCCTTGTAAATTTAGTTGACTTGTGAGTACCTTGGGAATGATGGAAAAACTAGTCTTCATCTCAATAGGTCTATGATAAATTATCTCCTTCATCTTATAATTATAAAAATTTACAAATGGAAACCAATTTATAAGTCCACATGTTTTATAGATCACATATAGAGGGAAGTTCATAAATCTTTTTTTTTTGTAATTTTTGTAAGGGTGGTATTGTTCGTGTTAGTGTGTTTTGATTGTTTAGTTTTTCATATTTGGAATCATGAGTTATAATTATAATTATATATTATAATAGGTATGATATGTTTTGTTGCTTAAATACTTATTTAATTTGCCTATTATTTTAGAAATGTGAATTATTTAATAAGGAAAAGTCTCTTGCTCAATGTAGGTTAACACCTTTATTGACTATGTCATATTGCAGGTTGACGAGTACAAGTAGCAATTAGATTACAAGAAATTAATATATTTCATGTTGTAAAACTTAACATGTAAATGAGATTTCTAAAATGTCTTATTTCTTATTCCATGATTTATGAATAGGTAGTTGTAATTCACCCCCATAAGTGGGGGTAAGAATTAGATTATTTGTAAATAGTTGATGGAGTGTTTAAGTTTATACACATAGTGGTGTGTGTAGTTAGAGTATCTTATAAATTTGTATTATTGTCATTCAGATGTTGAAATAAAATTAATGCATCTAGTTTTACAATACAAGAGTTCTTTGTTATTCCATAAATTAACAGCCTTTTAAATCTTATAAATTATTGGTTTTATCATGATGTCATGCCATTATGGAAATAGTGTTCTTATGTAGGGATGAATTTATAAATCCATAGATTTATACTGAATCATTTATGTAATAAAAGCTCCCTTAATCATAAGGACACAACTTGATAACTAAAATTAGCAATAGCTCTAAGACTATGTATTTAGGCTTGTTGTATACTCATAGTTTATAATGAATAAACAAAGTCTTTAACTATTTAAAAGGGATTGACATTGAGCATATTACATTGAATTTACTTTCTTAAAATCTGAAATGATTAATAAATGAATCAAGCCAATAAGTTATATAAATCAACCTTGTGTCAAACAAAGTAAAATGTAATCCATTATTAGACAATGAAACCATAAGCAGGTATTTCACTTTCTCAATCATAAACATTGGCATTGTTTTCTCAAATTAAATAATCTAATTAACTAAAATGTTTTCTTAATGGTGAAAATTTTTATGTGTTTTATCCTATGGTTCTCCTTTATAAATCAAAATTTAAAAATAGCCAAAGTGGTCTAATTTGGTATCTAAGTCTTGATCATAATTGTCACTAGCTAATAGAATTGGTTTTTGGTACCTCATTAATTTTGAGCTCATCTAAGCCAAAATAGTACCTCGATTGCAAAAGGCTTTCTCAAGGAAAATCCTATTCACCTTTTTGATTTTGCATTAAGTATTCTCTTAAATCAACATCTAATAAAAGGTTATAAATTGGTTCAGTGAGAAATGAAAGATGTTTAGAAATATTTTTATTTTCATATAAACTTAAGAGCTTTTTGTTTTAGTTTTCAATTTCATTTTATATTTTTAATGGCTCTTTTATAAATTAAATTTATTTATAATTTTTCTATCTTTTAATTTTAATCTGTGAAATCACTTTAGAAAGGGTGTTTTAATAATCAACCATTTTAATGTTTGTAGAATCTGAAAGTTGTTAACCCTTATTTTGAGTTTCATATTCATGTGTAACCTTTCTTATTTGGTTTTTATATCTATTTGATATTTTTGGTGAGTCCTCCTTCAACCCTATTTGTTATTATCTTTTGGGAATGACATAAAATATCACTAAGTATTATTTGGTTTGATATTTTTTTAGTCATATCATTTACCCTTGTTCTGAAATAATACTTATGTTGTGATGATTTTATTATACAAATTTGACACACCACTTTATAATAGTTTCACCATTTCTCTGAGTATTTATTCTAGTCTCATTGTATAACCTGTTTATCCATGTCAAACACCCTATTTTTTGTTGTCTTTTGGGAATGACATAAAATATCACAAAGTATTGTTTGGTTTGATATTCTTTTTTTTCATATCATTTACCCTTGTTTTGAAATAATACTTATGATATGATGATTTTAATATACAAATTTGACCCATCACTTTATAATAGTGTGAACATTTCTTCGAGTATTTTTTCTAATGTCATTTTACAACCTGTTTAGCCATGTTGAATCTTTGTAGTCTTAACAATAATTTCAACTTGTTTAAATATAACATTAACCTAGTTACTCTTGTGATTATGTTTATTCTTAGATTTATACTTGTAAATATTAATAGAGTTAGAATGTAAGTCATCCTTGTTTGTGAAGTTGTAATTATAAAATTTATTTTTAGTTTAGATGTGGGGTTTATGGAAACATTATAAAGACAGTTGAAAACTAGCTAACCTTAATTGTTTGTGCATGATTTCATGTCATTTGGTATTCACCTTGGCTCAGACCATTGTTAGCCAAATCACTAATAATTGATCCAGGTTATATTTGAGCATTGACTCTTTATGTGTATTGTTTTGTGTAGTATATGGAAGCATAATCAGTTAGATCATAACTTTGTAATGATGTATTTTTGTGTTTACTTGAGTTTGTATTCCATATTAGTGTTAGTATCTTTTTATGCATAGGATTTAGTGTGTCTATTGGGAGTGTTAGGGAAAAAATTGGTGTTGTTTTTGTGTGTGTCTGAGATGTAAATTGTGGACATTACAATTGTAAAGTAAAATAATAAAATTTGAGATATATCTTGTATTTTGAAATATTCATCACTAGTGCAATAGTGACCTATTTCTTTATCTCCTAAAAATATTTATTTTCCTCTTTTATTCATTCTATTTTTTCATCATGTTTTAAAATTGGCTTCAAAGGTGTCATAATTTCTACAAATCTTGAAATAAATCATCTTACAAAATTAACCTTAACAAAAAACATCTAAATTTTTTTACTATTAGGGAGAGGTATATAAAAATTGATTTAAATTTATATAGTTTAAATAATATAATAGATTTTGTAACAATATGAATAATTAGTTTGCATTATTCAATGTTAAAACTTTCCTATTGAATTTAAAGATATACCATATTATCTACATCTCTAAAAAAACATGTAAATGTTGGAAAGGTTTAGCCATTTCTTTAGATAAAATAGTTATATAATTTATATATATAACTCTTCATTTTCCCATTAATCCTTCACATGTGAAGTCCATATCTAGATGACAATTTTCACCTATATTAATGAGACCAAAATACTTTTTTTTATAAGAAAATTTTCCCCACTAATAAATGTTATTTTATACATGTCATGTTGATCCAATAATACATTGTTGTAACCTAAAAATATTTCCAGTGGTGACATAATTTCATATCCATTTACTATTTTAAGTTCATCTAAATGAGATATGGGATGAAAAAATGATAATCTTTGTTCAATTTTTTAAAATTGATGCATAACTTTTTTTTGGTGTGAACTTGAAATTTTTGACTTTTATCACTTTATTAATAGTTTATTTTATAAGGGATTATTGGTCCATCAACATCATTGAGTGTACACCTTAAAGGGTAAAACAATAATGGGGTTGGAATAGTTCATGGTACTTTAAGATATATTTTAGCATACTATTCAGTCATACCTTCATTACTATCAGTATAATCTCCTCTGATCTTTTAATCTTACCTCTCCATATACATTTTTATAAGTCTTGATATCTACCATATATTCCTATTGTATCATCCAAGACAAAATAGTCTATTTCATACTTGTCTCTCACTATAATTTATCATCCTATCTAGAAAAAATTGAGTTTGTCTTCTATCATTTGTATTGTATTGACTTGGATAATACATTATTTTGTTAGCTAACATCCCTTCAATTATATCAGCCTAGCCAGAACTATTGGTTTATAATTGAATGTTAATTTTGGGTATTGGATATAAGGTCCATACTTCAATTTTAAACCATATAACCCACTCATTTACATTGCTTGCACTCATATTTTTTCTGTTAAGTACTAAAAATAAGAGTTAGAGGTTAGAGTCTTATATTATTATTTTAGTCTTGCTTATGGTGTTTAAATATCAATAAGAGGATTCATATCAAGGAAGTGTCCCAGTAATCGATGTTCCTAACTAAATATATCTAGGTATTCTCCATTACATTTTAGGTCTTTGACCCACATCATCTATCATAAAGTGTCATTTGATCCAAATGAGGAGATTAAGGTGTCAATGTAACAACTTCATTGGGTTTTATTAGAATATTACAATAATTGTTTTTTAAATTAAATACACATATTTAACATATAGCTTTTACCATGAGAAATCCTATCTAATGATATCTAATTAACTATATTAAATTATCTAACCATTAAGTTTATATCTAATCCACTTAGTTAAGGATCACCATCAACATATATAGAAATCATGAACAATACTAAAAATTCATAAATATTGCATCTCAAAATAAATGAAATAGTAAAAATTCAGCCACAACTAATACAATATTATAGTCTCTACTATAAAAGTACAATGAATAAATATTATAGTTTTCAATAATACATAAAATATCACAAATGATAAGACACAATACAGAGCTCCTCTTAGTAGAGTCTACATGACTCAAGAATCAATATGCAATCTCAATTGTTGTATCTAGTATAATAATCGAGTTAGGAGGGAGAGTATCATTCAAGCACTTTTCCACACAAAACACAGATCATAGATCCCTTGCACTATCTCTAAAATAATGGGATGGCCCTCCCTTCATGGATTAATAGATAATGATGATGTGGGAATCTATATAAACAAACTAAAAACTATGTGTTAAATATATCTAATACATAATTTGTATCATAAATAAATATATTCTAATACATAATGTGTTAAATATATCTAATACATAATGTGTATCACAAATATGAAAACTATATCGATATATGAAATGACAATGATTATCAAACATTAATTTGGATAAATTTTTTAATTAATAAATCATCCTTAGGATCAATCAAACGCATACACACCACTTGATTAGATTACCTTTTATCTTGAATTGATTGTGCTAATTAAGCCAATGGAATCCATACATTACTTAAATAGGGTCATGAATACAAGATTTGGTAAAATAAACAATAATAAAAGAGAACGCATAGATTCATTCATAATATTTCACTTTAGCTAATTTAAAATAATTTTAAGTACAGAAATATCACAAACATTTATTTAGTCTATTAAATGAAGTGAATTGAATCCACACATCTAGTTTGTTACAAATAAAAAATAGAATCCCAAAAAATATCCCCCAATATAACATACCATCTGAGTAAGGATTATCTAGACTGCCAATTGATTTAATAATGAAGAAACTTATAATATTATTTCTCCATGAAATAATATTACAACCCTAGCTAAATAATTATTCATATTCCACATATAATAACAACCAGTCCTTAATGCACAATTATGTTCTATATTTAAACTCATAAATATATTGAATGCGTTATTTTTAAAAAATTTGATGCTTTTATGATAATTAAATATAAATAATAACCCATTATTCACTCTTTTAATAATAAATATTATAACACAATTTTTATATTTATATATATATATATATATATATATACACACACACACACACATACATACACACACACACACACACACACACACACACACACACACACACACACAAACACACACACACACACACACACACACACACACACACACACACACACACACACACACACACACACACACACACACACACACACACACACACACACAGCTTCATACATACTAATACATTAAACATAATTTGTTTATACATTATACTACTAATATGGTATCTACTCTCATTATCCTTAGAGCATATTATATATATGAAGTATACAATCAGTTCATAAACAAAGGCCCCATAACTTTTTTCATTAAACCAATAAATTCATATGCCAAGATAATTAAACACACAAAATTATATAAATCAAATTTAGTTATTCCATAATTTATCAAAAATAATTAACCATTTAAATCCACTCAGTCATTCAAGTTTATCATTAAAATATAATTTAAATGATCAAATTGATAAACACAAACACTTTTACTTAACTCAGTTATGGTTTAATAAAAAATCCAATAACACATAGTTGAATACCCAAATTGGTTATCATTTATAACAACTTAGTTTTGGGTGAATATAACAACTATAACACATAGAATATTACCCTACTTGGGTATATTATATCACATCTCAGATTTAGCTAAACAAAATAAAGCAATTATACTATTGAACTTGTTTAACTAGTCCCACTATGGACTATGCAAACTCTTCCATAGTTTAACTATATAACATCAAATACACAGTTGAATGCAAAGTTCATAATCACAATAAATAACTAGCTTTGGCTTAAATCCTTTAATAGTTTACTATTATAAATACTTTCATCAAACTAAATACAAAATCATATAGTGATATTATTCATCTATTTGAATGTGGGTTACATAATTGACTATGCAAAAAAGATCCCAAATCTGCATATAATTCATTATGAATAATACAAGATTTAAAAATATAGCTTAGGGTTTAAAACATAACTTATGCCCAATCCAAAAAACAACTTCATCTTTTAAATGTAATACATGAATTCAATCATAAAATATGATTATTGATTACATAGACACACATAATAAATATGAAGTTATTCTACTATATGTATGTAATTAATAGTCAGATTTTATGAGTGATTGTATGTATTACATTTTAAAGATGAATTTGTTGTTTGGATTGGGAATAAGTTATGTTTTAAACCATAAATTAGATTTTTAAATCTTGTATTATTCATTATATATATATATATATAAGTATACATAACTATATACAATTGGATTTAACCAAATATATTTGTATATATATATAGATTCATTATCTATGAAAACCAATAATTTTAACCTAAAAAGTATGAATGGTTTAATATTTGAATAATCATGCAGACAAATAATTTTGAGTCCATGTTTGAAAATACCAAAAGAATATATTAGAAAACTTGGTTCAAGACAAATAACTCAAACTAAATTATACACACACACACACACACACACACACACACACACACACACACACACACACACACACACACACACACACACACACACACACACACACACACACACACACACACACACACATAGAATAATAATTTTCCATTTTTGAATAGTGATATTCAAAATTCTAAGGAAGGATAAGGCAAAGTTAAAAAAAGTCTATTTATATCATGGCCAAGACCTACTATTCCATTCCCAACCTTCCCATGTTACCCTGGGTTGGATATAGGGTTTTGTGGAGGCTAAGCCCTCCAAAGGGCCCTATATACAACCCTCTAAAAAATTCCAAATCTATAAATAATTGAAAACATAGTAACCCAAAACAATTTGAAAACCCATTCATAAAAAGTATCACACACATGTATTTGAATTCATAACCAACCTAGTAAAATGTATGTATGTCAAATAATTTGAGCCAATTCCTTATTATTATCACTTGTTCAAATCCTCTCCACCTTTTTCCTTCTCCTCTCAATATGTCATGATACATCCCCATTCATAGCCCCACTATGCTCTTTTTTTTAGTTTTCCTTCCAACACCTAGTTCCTTCCACTTCACCATACTCTTTAGTAGATTAAACTCGCTCAAGAATATGCATGCCTAGGTGGGTTAACCAACTCACAGTATACCTCCATGTAAACATAAAAACCCCATTAATGTATCCCAAATGTTTCTTAACTTAATTTAATGGATGATTAGTAACCTAATCATCTCGATGTTTTTATTCAATCCCTAGTTTATCATATTATATTCCTTTATCAAATTCAGATGATAATTATTTAACAATCCATTAATGACCATATAAATCACATAAGTCACATATCCATATGTCTTATTCCATGTGATACTATCAACAATTTGATGACTAAAGTATTCCCATGCAATGACTAAACACAAAAATGATTATTTAACTTGGCAATTCAACTAGGTATATTTAGACTAGAATTTTATGCTGAAATGTTATCCATGAACATATATAGTAATTATAATGGTTTATAAAATCATTTAAATAATTAACATTACTATATTAACTTATATATTATGAATATTAATCCTTTAATCAAACATAATATCTTTTAAGAAAAATAATTTTCTCATTCAACATTATAATATAATATCATAATAATAATCTTTAATTTTTATTATCTAAAACTTATAGATCAAGTAATGATTATGAAACCCAATACAACATCATAATGTTCTACTATATAGACACACATAATAAAGAAGTGATATAAGTAAACATAAATAAATTCAATCATTTATTCAAACAAGTTGAGCTACGTAAGATCACAAAATAAATGAAATCACCCAAAAAATCAACAAGATCATTATTAGCAATCAATATTATACCAGAAATCATATTAACAATCATCTAAAAGAAAATTACACAAAAATGCTAAGTTATCCATATCAAACAATTGAGAAACATGATATACTAAGTGGTGTGTGCAAGGATTTTTGGATTTGTTCTCTATTATCCTATAATGTCTCCATCTAATCCACCCTCTTTGATGATACTCTCCCTCCATAATGATCTGAGGGAAGAATATATCCTACATCCACCTCATGATAATGAAGGTAGTTAGCCTAAAAAATCATTGTATTCCTAATATAATGTTGTATAATAATCAAATATGATCATAATAAACTGAATGTAAAAGTAATGCTAACTCATAGCAAACTAATCATGTAAATTAAATAACACAAATTGTCTCATAATCAACATATTTCATTAATCTTAATCAAATCTTAGTTATTCAACTAATCAACCATAATAATCCATTGATTAAATATATTACTTCCATTAGAGAGAAATCAAGATGTAATATCCTTCATCCCTAAAGTTAGTCATCATCTTGATGACATTTATTCAAACACAAGTTATGAATTTAAAATATTTTTCAATAGAAAATAATATAATATTAAGTAGAAAATCAAGAAAATAAGTGTGAAAACAACCTATAAAACTCATCATAGTCCTCCCAAGTGGCACTATCCTTAGAGTATTGGTCACATAGAACCTTGCACTATGACACTTCTCTATTATGCAAACAAAGTTAGCGAGTGTCAATTATTATAATTAGTTCTACCATGACCACCCCAATATCTAGAACCTCTAAAACATTTCTTTCCAACACATGTGAAGGATAAGCTATATACTTTTTAAGATAAGACACATTGAATATATTATGCAAAAGAGCTAGATCTAGTATAAATCCAAACCAATACGCTATAGGGTTGACCACTTATAAAACCTTGAAGTCTCCCACATATATCAATGACATTTTTTATGACTTCTCAAATTTAATCAAGCTTTTCTGAGGTTTAACCCATAAAAAAACTTTATCACCAACAAAAAACTACCTAGCTATTCTCTTCAGATCAACATAGCTTTTATGTCTATCATTGGCCTTGACCAACCTATGCCTAATTTTCCTAACTTGTTCTTGTATTTATAAAATCATCTCAAGTCCAAAGACTACCCTATCTTCTAACCTATCCCAACTGATTATTGTTCTATACCTCCTTCCATACAATGCCTCAAATGGAACCATCTTCAATACTAATTGGTATGAGTTAGTTTAAGAAAATTAAGATAATAGAAGGTACTCCTCCCACTCATATTACTAATCCATGTAATACATATGAAGGAGATATTCTAAAATATGATTAAGTCACTCTATCTATTAATCAATTTGTGGGTGATATGTAGTGCTAAAATTCAACTACATACCCAGAGCTGAATTTAGTGTCAACCAAAATGTAAAAGTCATCTTTGGATATTTTTATTAAATGATCTTCTCTATAAAACCATGAAACCAATACACTTATTTTATGAATCTCATCATAAGTGTAGGTGCATCATCATTCAAGTTACTTGGCATGAATTGATCTACCTCAATTTTTCAACTACAACCAAGATCATGTCATCGCTATTCCATAATAATGGTAACCCTTGGAAAAATTCTATACTAATCAAATTCTACTTCCATTTTTGTATGTAATGTGGATACAAAAATCTAGTGATATACACATGTTCAGATTTCACATGCTAACATTCTAGACAACGAGACACAAAATCTACTACATCTATCTTGATTCTTTTCCAAAAATAGAGTGGTCTAAGCTCAACCATGAGATTGATTACTTGTGTATGTCTTGAATATGGGTCATTTTGTAGTTCCTTTATCATTATGTTCTTCATATTCTCTTTATCAAGTACATACATCTTATCATTGTACCATAAAAGGCCATTATTATCTATTTTAAATACCTTAAGCATAGGATTCTAAGCATTTTCAAACAATGCTTTCCTAACCTAATCATATAATTCATCTCTTGGTGATAATTTAATCACTTGATCTATGAAAATACTTTTGACATTAGCCACAACTACTATGTACCTTCTATAGCTAAGAGAATAAACTACTCTATTCTCCTTACCTTTGATATAGTTAATATCAAAATCATAGTCATATAAGAACTCTAACCATAATATTTGATGAGAATTTAGATTCAATTGGGTGAATATGTACTTTAGTCCTAATTTATTAGTCTTGAGCTCAAATGGTTTTCAAAATAGATAATGCCTCCAAACTTGCAAAACATGCATAATTTATTCAAGTTCAAAGGTCATGAGGGGCATAATTCACCTCATATGGATACATTTTCTTAGACTCATAAGCTACCACTAAACCATCCTACATAATAAATCCTTCAATTACATCTTCATGTGCATATATTATCACTAAGAATTGACAATTAGGATTGGGAAGTCTTTGCACTAATGCTGAAATAACTCTCATTTTTAGTACTTAAAAGGCTACTTCACACTTAACTAACCAGATGAAACTTTGATTCTTATATTGAAGAGAGGTAATCAGATTAGCTATATTATAAATATTTGGAATGAATTTCCTATAATATATTTCTAATCCCATGAAACTTCTTACATCATGCACATTGTTTGGTGTCAACCACTCCATAATGGCTCTTATCTTTACTGGATCTATTGAAATAACATCCATAGAGATAATATATCATAGGTAAAATTGTCACCTAAACTTACACAAAATGAATATATGAAAATTCTCTCCTCATTCAAGTGGCATAATGGAACCACCTTAGGGCTATGGGTCACCAAATGTGAGGTGGATCTCTAGAGTAGTGGCTAGTTCCCATTGATGCATCACTATAGCTCAATCCTAATACTAACACGTGGGGGGATGAAAATGGATAAGAATAGCTAAAATATAATCTATGTGAGGTAATATAATAAATATATTCTCTTCTCATAGCCTTTAACATGCACTTAGAACCAAGAATAAATCTGTACATACACTTCATTCAATGACAACCTTCTTTTCCACATCAATGTTTCAAGCATGGGGTCTTAGAGAGAAACTAGGCTAGGAGGACATAGAAAATAGGAATTATAAGACAAAATATTAAATATAATACTCAATACACTTGAAATATACATTACACACTTCTTGATAACTTGCAAAAGAGATATCTTCAAACATAAAAGGCACTAAGAAGAGTAATATGTGAAGGTAAATAAAACTACACTTGCACAAGACCAACAACCATTGTGTAAACTTAGTGAAATATTGAATGAGGTAATAACAACTAAATTTATTATCTAAAGTCAAAATTTTGTCAAGGATTCACCATATGAAGGTGGATATATCTGTATAATAGCCCAAATGGCTAGTTTATATAGAAATTGTGAGGGAGAGAAAGAGAAGCTTAAGAGTCATAGAGACACTTGTCAAGTAATGAGGAGTTAAAATATTAATATAATAATGTGTGAGATAGGTTTTTAATGGAATCAAGGAAAAATCTCCATCAAACTTGTTTAACTCCTCCACATGTGGCATAGATTCCCTTGTGCTTGCATAAGAAACTGCCTTCATCATTTGCCTTCACAAAACTACCTCATATATATATATGGTTAGGTATTATGATGGATATAAGTGGGAGGAATTATAAAAAATACCTCACATTCATTGGAGTGGTCTATGATCATTCATATTCTTTTGGCCATGCACAATCATCCATGATAGTCCTAAAATGACCTCTTTTCATGCACCTCTCACATTTGGCACCCAAAACCTTTCCAATTATACTATATTATCCATGAAAAAGGAGATATGATACTTTTTAAGAGTTTCCATATCATCAGTTTCATCAAACAAGCCTTAAAAGGCTTCCTAATTAGAGTTTCACCACTTTTCCTAAGTGTTCACTTCCCATTCACTATGACTGGCTAAAATGAAAGAGATGGTAGGCACACTTATTATTTTATATATCTCATCCAATGGCCATTGAGACATATAAAAAGTATCAGTATATATTCCAAAAGAGATTTGATCCTTTGAAGTTCTTTCAAACCTAAAAAACACATAATTTTGACAAAATAAACACTATTTTATACCATACATACAGGTGCCATACAACTCAATCACATGTGGAGGATACCTAAAGAGTCTTATATCACTTAAAAGTGGTTTCATGGCCTTTCCACTATATTTTGGATGCTTCAATTTTCTTTTTTGTTCAATCGGGTCCTTAGGAGGGTTTTAGAGTTAGTTCTAGTCTTAACCTTAATTCATAGAGTTGGCACATTAGAAAGCCAAACCAATGCCACTTATGTATTCCTAAAGACCCTCTACATAGTTCCAAAACAACTCAGCCTCCCATTAAAAGCTATATGAGAGATATGAGCATCTCAAGTTGACTACTCAGGTCTTCCCTACACATTCTATGAGGGTTTAAATGTTCTCAAGCCCAAAATGGCTTTTTGGTGGCCTTCCTTGAAAACTAGGAGTATATACACCTCTTTACACATACAAAAAATTTTCTCCATAATCATAATATTTAACAAAGAGATTATAACAAAAATTGACCCTTATTTGGTATTAGGCCTAGACCTTGCCCCATAGGTATGTCTACAAATCTTGCCTTAAATTGAGTTTTAATGCTTTTCCTTGCATACTAGGGGGTTAACAACACATTTAATAGTCACATAAACATTATTAAATCATTTTTTATAATTATATAAGGTAAAAAGTGAAGATGACCATCCTTACCTAGCCATATACTTTACCATTCCTTAGCATGATGACTGCAACCCTTGTAACATAGAATACCTCATTTGATTTCAGTCCACCTAGAAAGGTTTTTTATGTTAATTTAGCTGTGATATAGATTTATAAATAATATGGGAAGGTATTTTATGGTTCTATTCACCAATTTCATCCCTTTTTCCTCAACATTACCTCCTCATGCAATCCAAAAGTGCTCTACCTCTGAGATAGAATAGAGGAATATTATCCTATTTTTTTAGAAACACCAAATATTTTATGGGATTATCCGGATCCCAAGGGTTATTTTTACCTAATTTTATCCCCTATTTCCATGTTTTAGACCTCTAACGTGTTTAATTTCTTAGGCAGGGTTTTAGAGTGCACACTATCTATAGGGTTTAGAAATGGATTGAGTTTTGTTTGTTTGTAGACCTATGTTTTGCAATATTCTCATTAAAGAGGGGATATTAACATTTCATGATCATGGTTTTAATGTATTTAAGATAATTCTATCCTCTTGGTCTCAAAAAAACCTTCTATGCCCTTAGAAACATAAGACTGAACTTACCATGTTGCCTAAGACAAAAGTTGACATTACCTATAAGTTATTTTGGATGACTTAGGCATTAGGAATGACCTCTTAGGCTCTATTACAAGTCACAAAAATCCTATTTACTCTTATAAATAATCAAAATATTCCTCACACACTTAAATCTTCAAATAGTCCTTTCTTTTTTAAGACTGTGTTGACTACCCTTAAGTGGATTGAGATACTTTTCTTGTAGGTACATAGTGTTTCATGCAGGTCTTTTAATATGCCTCTTGGACTTGAAAAATCATGTACTTTCCTATTCACTTGTCCTTTCTTGACCCATAAAATTTTATAATAGTCATTAGGCTACTTTTAATTCACCTTAGCTCATGACTAGGGTAACTTGATTGACCCCTACATGTACCTTCACCTATAGGTGCAAACTCCATGTTTAAGGACCTCTCTTATCATGTTTCATGACTCATAGAGTCTATATTGATAATAGAGTGTCCATTTTAACTAAAATAATCCTTAATGATCCTTATAGCATCAAAAGACATTAATATTTGGGTTTGTCTCCTATTCTGCCTGTTGTAGATAAATTAAGACAATTTGTACAGACTGTATGTTTGCTTCATGGGGTCAAAACATTATTAAACATCTCTCTCATGTGCCTTTCATGCCATGAGTATCCATTTGAGTCACATTAAGCCATTTTCTTATAAGGCATAGTCTCATTTTAATCTGAGTGAAGAAGGCTATATTTTAACTCAGTCTTGTAGATATCAATGAGACTTCTCATTATGTTATAAGGAAATTTTGAGATGTCACAAAGTCACCCTCATTTTATCCTTTCCTATAAAAAATTGGTAGGTTCCTTGCTTGAGCTATAAGGTACATGTATACCAAGCTTTAGGACTCAATACCTTTTGAAAGTGTACCTTAGGAAGCTTACCAAAACCTTCTAGGACTCTATTTTGGCCTTTTACAAAAAAAGGCCTTAAACATACAGTCTTCAATTTGCATCTCTTTGTTTGGTAAATTGCCTATAAAACAATATTTCCATGTTCCTTCTACTATATCAAGGCAATTTATTCTCTTCAAATGGTCTGAAATATTCATGTGATAATTATAAATTCCTATCAAGACCACCTAAATGCACATATTTGACTGTGTGTAGACAGGGAGTATGGAATTTAACAAGAGGAGCTTGTTAAAGTTTCATAGTACCAAAAATGGATTTGTCTATACTAAAATGAATTAATATAGTCAATGTAACTTAAAAAACACTTTAACACCCTTATCCATGTGGAAAAGACCTACCTATACTGATGCTTGCAATGCATTCTCATGGCTACCTAGTTGAAACAAGCCTAAAAGGTATTCCTTGAGTTATTGAGACTTCCAAAAGACAAAATACCATGAAAAAACTATTTAGATACATCATATAACCTTTATAAACACCTAAAACAAACATATCAAACAAACCAAAGCAAGGAAATCTGAAACAAGTGTAAACAATGACCCCTTCTTGGATGTGAATGCATAGAAAGCTGTCTAAGGTCTTAGAAATGGTTCATAAAGGATAATAAACCAAAACTAAACTTATTTATATTAATTTTAAGTAAACTCATATCCATTTCATCCCTAAAAATCATTTCTCTGAACTCCAATTGTATAGCCCACACCAAGCATTTAAAAATGGCCTTTCTTGGCTTGCAAGGAGAAAGTGGAAGAAATAGAAGAAAAGACTGAAATTTTTGACACATTACCTATAAAAAATTCATATAAATGAGTTTATTTAAGTTAAGAGGCACATAACTCATGTTTTTACCTGAAGATGATATCACCAAGTCCATGTAATTGCCAAAAAGGGCCTAAAATCAAGGAGAAATTACCTCTTTCTACACATAACTACCTATTTGACTGGCCTCTAAATTATCTTGATATATTATAACATTATCCAAATTTTTTTTTTTTTTGACAAATATGCTTCCTTAAAAGTCCATACAAGTCATTAAATGGGCTAAAAAAGTGGCCAAAGGGCATATTTGACATATGGAACACAATACAGGATAAATTAATTAATTTTGAACATATTAAAACATATAAATGAAACTCATAGAAGATTTTAATCATAATTTAATCCTTCAACCATGTTTGACCAAGGTTGACCAACTTTGACTTTATTTGACTAGACTACTACAAGGAGAATGGGCTTAGACCAAGGCTAAAGAAAGGATAAGTAATATGTATAGAACAATATGAGACCCCATAAGACATGTAGAAACTTATAAAATTTTATAAATGTAGGATCTGACCCAATTTTACTAAAATTCAAATTTGGTTAACACTTTTAGCAATTCCTAGGGGTAACATGATTGCCTATGTTAAGGACTAGTAGCCTTATCCTATACATTGGGAAAAGGGAGTCAAATGCACTTGGTAACAATAACACTAGACCTTAAATTGAGTAAAAAATATTTGACTTACCTCAAAGAAGACAAAGGAAATAATGACACACAACAAGACCAAAGCAAATACACACTTGTCTTACTAAGAACTTAGGGAAAACAAGACACAACTAAAAATAAACTAAATGTGTACATTCAACTTAAATATACCTCCCTTCCTAGATCAAAAGGGAATTAATTTGAATCTCTTTCCTCACTAGATGAATGAGGATACCAAGCATTCTTACTTTTTGATGTGGTGTTAGATGACTCATGTTTCCTTTTCTCCTTGGCTTGGCATGTCATTTAATGGAGTCATCTCAAATAAGTTTCCATAATAGATAAACTCTTGTTGACTTGGCAAACATGATTCATACTATTATCCTTTTAACTCCTCATGTCAGATTTGCATATCTATGAATAGGATAACTTATTGCAAATATATGTCTTCATGAAGTATCCCATTGTACTTTTCATTTGTTACAGCCTATTCAAAGTCTTCATGAGGATAAGATAAAAATGGAGGGGTGAATGATAGGATTAGGAAACTTGGGATTTCCTTGGGATTAGTATCTTGATTCCAACTTGGAAAAGTAGGCCTAGAGAGTTCATTTTATACTATCATGATAGATTGACTTAAAATCTAATTGGCCAATTCAATCTTCTTTTCAAGATGAGCCTCAAAAATCAAACTTCCTTTCTCACAATCTACTTCAAATACATCAACCTGCTCAACCATGATGTCCTCCTTCCTTTGGATACTCTCTTGGATGGGCTTCTAAGAAGGGAGACTTTGGGGACTACATGAAGAACTTGGGGCATTTTGGAACATTCTTGGATTATCATCTTGAGTTGGTAAATTTAACACACTCAAAGGTTGATGTGGGGTATATTGGGGCTGCCAAGACTGAGCTAGTTCATGATCTCTCAACCTCTTCTCTAAATGGAATATTAGGCCACAAATGTTAATCATTTCATAGGTAATACCTTGCCAATTATCTCTCTATAAGCATCCATTATTTCTTGACTTGTTCTAAAGCATTGCTTATACTCTTGATACAAACACTAGGGATGACTTGACAACAACCATATCTAGTATCAAGGTCTATCATGTAGTCTTGGTAGCCAATGAGAGTCTTTCTAAAACTTACAATGGGATGACTTAGAGAGGAACTAGGTGGACTAGGTGAAGTACAAGCTTGATAGGGCTGGTCATAAGCAACATATTATTGATAGGGATCATGACAATATTAGACAAGGACTTGTTCATATTGAGGGGTAATAGGCAAAGTAGGATAGGTCTCCTTAACTTGTGTTAGGACAAATTCATCATCAAAATAATCCATGAAACTTATGAGAAATGTTTAGAACAAGAAAACAAATTCAATAAGAATACCTAGACTCCTTATGGACTCCTTAACTAGTAGATTTATACTTGGAGTCACCATTGGTGCTTAATGAAATTGCCTCCAAAGGTTGATATCTTGAGGAGATCACCAAAACCCCTCAAGTTCTTAGAATAAGAGTCCCACCAAGCATGCCAAAAACTATTGTCACTTGAACTTACACCCAATGAAGAGATGATAATTCACTCCTCATTCAAGTGGCACAATGGAACCAACTTATGGTTGTAGATCACTAAATGTGAGGTGGATCTCTAGAGTAGGGGCTAGTTCCTCTTGATGCATCACTATAGCTCAATCATAATACTAACACTTGGGGGGATGAAAATGTATGATAATATATAAAATTAAATATAATATATGGGAGGCGATACACAAAATATATTATCTACTCATATCCTTTAACAATAACTTAGAACCAAGAATAAATGTATACATACACTTCATTCAATGACATCCTTCTCTTGCACATCAATGTTTCAAGCATGGGGTCTTGGAGAGAGACTCGGCTAGGAGGACATAGACAATAGGCATTCTAAGACAAACTATTGAATAGACTACTCACTACACCTACAATATACATTAGACACTTCTCGCTGACCTACAAAAGAGAGGTATTCAAACATAAAAGGCACTATAAAGAGTAACATTTGAAGGTAAACAAAAATACACTTGCATAAAACCAAAAACCATTATGTACACTTAGTGAAATCTTGAATAAGCCAAAAAATAACTATATTGATTACCTCAAGTCAAAATTTTGGTAGGGATTCACCATATCAAGGTGGAGAGATCTATTCAATATCCAAAAAGACTAGTTTATATAGAAATTAGGAGAGGAGGGAGAGAAAGAGAAGCTCAAGAGTCATAGAGACACTTGTTAAGCAATGAGGAGTTAAAATTTTCATAGAATCATGTGTGAGACAATTTATAAAGGGAATCAAGGAAAAATTTCCCTCAAAATTGTTTAACTCCTCCACATGTGGCATATATTCCCTTATTCTTGCATAAGAAACTACCTTCATCATTTGCCTTCACAAAACTACCTCATCTATTCATATGTTTAGGTTTGATAATGGATATAAGTGGAAGGGATTAAAAACAACCCCTCACATGCATTGGAGTGGTATTTGATCATTCTTATTTTTTTGGCCACTTTGTCCATGCACAATCATCCATGACAACCCCAAATCGAACTCTTTCCATGCACCTATCACCCTTGGCACCAAAAAACTTTCCAATTCTACTATCTGATCCATGCACAAGGAGGGATGACACTTATCAATAGTATTCATATCACCATTTTCATCAAACAAGACTTAAAAGGCTTACCAATTAGAGGTTGACCACTTTTCTTAAGTGTTCACTACCCATTCACTATGACTGGATAAATGAAAGAGATGTTAGGCACATTTAGGAGTTAATATATCTCATCCAATTACCATGAAAAATTATAAAAAGTCTCAATCTATCTTCTAAAAGTGATTAGATCCTTTGAAAGTCTTTCAAACCTACAAAATACATAATTTTGTCAAAATAGGCCTTGTTCTATACCATCTGTATATGTGTCGTACAAATCAACCACATGTGGATTATCCATAAAGAGTCTTATATCACTTCCAAGTTTTTTCATGGCCTTTCCACAACATTTGGATGCTTTAATTTGCATTTTTCTCCAATCAGGTCCTTAGGAGGGTTTATGATGGTTTTCAAGTTAGTTCTGGTCTTAACCTTCATTCATAGATTTGGAATTTGGGAACTAAAACCAATGCAACTTATGTATTCCTAAATACCCTATCCATCATCCCAAAATGACTCAGCCTTCGATGCATAGTTTTATGAGAGATATGAGCATCTCAAGTTGACTACTCAGGTCCTTCTTGCACATTCTATGATGGTTTAAACGTTCTCAAGCCCAAAAATGGATTTTTGGTGGCCTTCCATGAAAAATATTGGTTTATAAACCTATATAAACATCCTAAAACATGTTCTCATCATAATAATGGCTCACCAAGAGCTTAAAACTAAAACTGATCCTTATTTGGTATTAGGCCTAAACCTTACCCCATAGGTCTGTCTACAACTCTTGCTTTAAAATGAGTTTCAATGGTTTTAATTTCATCTTATTAGTTTAAAAAAAAAAAATTAATAGTCCCCTAAACATGTTTCAATAATTTTTAAGGTTTATCTAAGGTCAAAAGTGAATACCATCCTTACCTAGCCATATGCTTTACCATTCCTTAGCATGATAATTGCAATCATTGTAGCATAAAATGCCTTGTTTTCTTTTAGTCCTACTAATCAGTTTTTTTTGTTATTTTAGCTGTGACAAATCTTTAAAAATCATATGGTAATGTATTTTATGGTCCTTTTCACCGATTTCATCCCTTTTTCCTCAAAACTGCCTCCTCATACAAGGTAAAAGTGCCCTACCTCTGAGATAAATAAAATGAATTTTATCCTATTTTTTTAGGAAAAAAAATATTTTATGGGATTTTAAAACTCCCAAGGATTATATATATCAAATTTTATCTCTTGTTTCTAAGTTTTAGACCTATAAATTGCTCAATTTCTTAGGCAAGCTTTTGGAGTACACACTATCTATAGGGTCTAGAAATGGATTGAGTTTTGTTTGTTTGTAGACATTTATTTTTCAATATGCTCATTATATAGGGGATAATAAACTTTAATTATCATGTTTTTAATTTATTCAACATCATTATATCCTCTTGGTCTCACATACACCTTTTATGCCCTTAGAAACATAAGACTGACCTTACCCTGTTGATGTAGACAAAAGTTGACCCTACTTGTAGGTTATTGTGGATACATTAGGCATTAGGAATGACATATTAGGATTTATTTAAAGTCTAAATTATATTTTTTACTCCTCTCACTCATCCAATTCTTCCTCATACACTTCACTATTCAAACAATCCTTACTTTCCCAGGACTGTGTTGACTGCCCTTAGGTGGACTAAGATACTTTTACTCTAGGTGCATATTACTTCATGGAGGTATTTAAAGAGATTAATCATGTCCTTTCCTATTCAATTTTATTTTCTTGACCAATATAATTGTATAATAGTCACTAGGTTACTTGTAATTCACCTTAGCTCATGACTAGGGTAACCTAATTGACCCTTACCTGTACCTTCACCTGTAGGTGTAAACTCCATGTTTAAGACCTCTCTTAGCATGTTTGGTGACTCATAAAACCAATATTTATAATAAAATGTAAATTTAAACAAAATCCATCCTTAAATATACTTAGATCATCAAAACACATTAATATTTGGGTTTGTCTCCTACCCTACCTGCTTTAGGTGGACAGAGATATTCCATACAGATTCTATATTTGCTTCATGGGGTCAAAAAATTCTTCAACATCTCTCTCATGTGACTTTAATTCCATGAGTATAAATTTTAGTCACATTAAACCATTTTCCTATAAGGCATAGTCTAATTTCAATCTGAGTGAAGAAGTCTATATTGTAACTCAGTCTTGTAGATATCATTGAGAATTTTTAGTGTGTTATAAGGCATAAAGTTACCCTCCTTTTATCAATTCTTCCCAAAAATTGGTAGGGTCCTTGCTTGAGATATAGGCTATATGTCTATAAAATTTTAAGACTTAAAAACTTTTGAAATTGTACCTTGGGAGGCTTACCAAAACCTCTTGGGACTCTGCTTTGGCCTTTTAGAGACAAAGGCCCTAAATATATAGTTTTCATTTTTCATCTCTTTGTTTGGAAAATTACCTATAAAAAAAGATTTCCATGCTCCTTGTACTATATCAAGGAAATGTATTCTCTTAAAACTCTCCAAACTATTCATGTGACTATTACCAATTTCTATTAAGATCACCTAAAGGCACATAAGTGATTGTGTAGACAGGGAGAATGGTATTTAGCAAGAGGATCTTGTTAAAGATTCATATTACCCAAAATGGATTTGTATATAATAAAATTAATGAATCTCATCAAGATAAATTTAAAATTACTCTAAACACCATTCTCCACATGGAAAACACTTGCCTATACTGATGCTTGTTATGCATTCTCATGACTGCCTACCTAAAATAGGCCTAGAAGGGATTCCTTGAGTTTTTTAGACTTCCAAAAGCCAAAGTACCATTAAAAAACTATTTAGATACTTTAAATAACATTTAAAAACAATTTAAACAAAATAATCCAACAAACCAAATCAAGGAAATCTGAAACAAGTGCAAATAATGACCCCCTCTTGGATGTGAATCCATAAAAAGATGCCTAAGGTCTTATAAATGGTTCATAAAGGATAATAACACAAAATTAAACTCATTTATATGAATTTTAAGTAAAATTATATCCCTTTCATCCCTCTAAATCATTTCTCCCAACTCTAATTGTATGACTCACACCACACATTTCAAAATGGTCTTTCTTGGCTTGCAAAGAGAAAGTGGAAGAAATAGAAGAAAATACTAAAATTGTTGACACATTAGCTGAAAAAATTCATTAAAATGAGTTTATGGAGGAGAAGAGGAACATAACTCATGTTTTTACCTAAATATGAGCTCACCAAGTCCATACAAATGCCAAAAAGGGCTTAAAATCAAGGAGAAATTGCCCCTTTCTAAATGTAACTACCTCTTGGAATGAAATTTGAATGATCCTACTATTTTATAACCTAAGCCATCTTAAAAACAAACTTTTTAAAAATATTCTTCCTTCAAAGTTTGTACAAGTCATTAAATGGGCTAAAAAAGTGGCTAAAAGGCATATTTGACATATGGAACATAGTAAAGGATAAATTAATGACTTGTTAACATATTAAAACATATAAATGACCACATTATAAAATTTTTAACATAATTTAATCCTTTTACTATGTTTGACTAGGGTTGACCAACTTTGACTTTATTTGACTAGACTAGTACAAGGAGAATGGGCTTAGACCATGGCTAGAGGAAGGATAAGTAAGATGTATATAACAATATAAGACCCTATATGACATGTAGAAACCGATAAAATTTTATAAATGTAGGGGTTGACCCAATTTTACTAAAATTCAAATTAGGTGAATACATATTGTAGAGTAAAGAAATACTCTACGTGTCATTCTGATTTTCAATTGCGCACTACAACATTTTGTCCCCACACACTTTGGTTCAAGACAACAAAGTTTTGACTCAGAGCTCAAGCTTGATTTTATTTTTCCCTCATTTTTCTCTAAGTATTGAAGTCAAGCGGAAGCTACCAAGTTTCATCGGTTGAGGCACCCTTCATAATTTTTATAAGTTGGTCGAGACGTGCCATGTATCTCATAGTAACTCAATGGAATGCGACAAGTGCTAACATCCACGTTTCATATCAGCATCTGTGTTTCAAATATCTTTTAAGTGGAAGGTTTCAACAAGCTAAGTATCAAGATCATGCGAAAGGAGCCAAGTGGCAATCATTGAAGGTTTCAATTTGCTTTTCTAAAAGTGACGGAAGATGCCATGTATCTCAGCTAAAGAGAGCAGAAGCCACCACGTGTCAACCTCTAAATTATCTTCATTTTTTTCACTGATATAGTAAAGATTGTGGTGGGTCTCAGGTTTTGTTTCTAAAGCAAGCAAAAGCCACCAAGTGTCATTATCCATGTAAATATGAAATGAGGCCCGATTGTTTCTATAATATAAATAGAGCGATGCGGAGACTAGCACGTGTCACCTTCCATAGGTTTCTCAAAACGTGGCTAAAAGTAGTGGAGATCACCACATATCCCTAGTTAAGTAAAGCAGAGATTGCCACATGTATTTTATTGAGACAAGCAGACATCACCACATGTCCCTATGCCTTTTTTTAAGTTTCTTGGGTGAGAAATGTTGTGGGTCTTATTTTTTGTTAAGTTGTTAAAGTTTTGAAGAAGCGGATTGCGATAGGTGTCAAAGGCAGAACATTCCTAAGCAAAGACACAAAAAGAGTATAAGTTATGCAAAAAGTGTCGTGTGTCTTGGGTAAGTGCTGTGAAACAAGCCAAGTGTCATTTTCTGGTGCATCCTAAATAAAGATAAGGTTTTCAAGAAGAAAAGGGGAATCAACCAAGTGTCCTCTCCTATTTGAAAGTAGGAAGAATCCTGAATATCTACTTCAACCAATGAACTTGTAGAGAAATAGAACATTTTAGAATCTAAGAAATATCTTCTATTAGACACTTCTAGTTCGGTTAGTTTTCAGTTGGGCCATTATATTGAGAACATGCAGACAATCTGGAAGGAATCCAAGGCTATAAATAGGGGTGCAATGATCACCAAAAGGGAGGATCAGAGAATTAGAGAGAATTTTTTGAGATAATCATTGTCAAGAGTTTTAGACTTTTTAGAGCTATGATTAGGAATATCATTTGCCTTTGTTCTATTTTCTTAAGTTGGAAAGTTTATGTAATTGTGCATGTTTCTATGCCTCTTATGTGACTAGAGAATTAATAAGAAGATTGAGTCATGTGCCTTTGTTGATATTTTTTATGTCACTCCAAAAGTAGTCTAAGTTGTGAGCCTCTATTTCTATTGTTTTTCATCTTTTACATTGATCATGCCTTGTTTTCTCTTAAATGTAACTAAATCTTGTATATAGTTTCATTGTGCTTAGATTTAGGGTCGAATTACATTCAGCCACATCACCATAGTTAGATTTTCTACATTTGCATTTTTTTTTTTGTTAAAATTCCTATCCCTTTTCCCAGTATACGCTTGATATAAAGAAGAGACCAGCTTCTTAAAAATTTGGAGGTTGTTTCAAGTTGCAAGTCCCACATTCTTAAAACTTCCCATTGTTGGTGTTAGAAATAAAGCACAATTTTAACCATCAACAGTTTTTGGCACACCTGATGGACACTATATTGAAGTTTCTTTCAAGATCATATGAACCAGAGAGATATGAGGAGTCAGAGCTTTGGACCAGTAACCAGATCTCAGTCTAGTGTAAATCTAGGTATTCTTTTGCCACCATTGGTAACTAGTCCTAGAAGAAGAGTCAACCAGTTTACACCAATACCAAGAGCAAATATGGGAGCCCCTATAGCCCCAAGAAATTATGCAAGTTGGAACATTGGTAGTCCTTTGTTTCTCCCAATACCACTAGCCACTTGGGACCCTATCCCAGTGAATGCCTTGAAAGCTCTACCCAAATTTAGGTGGAAAGACTTTAAAACACCTAAAGAACATCTATAGGATGTATCAGATGTCTATGTTATACATGTTGTCACAAAAAAAAAATGTGGCCATAAGATTATTAGCAGCTTCTTTTAAAGGGAAAGCTCTAGAATGGTAGTATTCCTTGACCCCAAATACCATATCTACATGGGATCAGCTCAGAGATATTTTCTTTGAAAGATTCAAAGAGAAGGGTGATAAGTCTTCTTTATTATAGTAATTGATTACCATCCAAAGGGCACCAAAAGAAGCGATGACTGACTTCAATTCCAGATTTCAAAAGACTTGGGAAAGAATCACTGCTATAGCTAGACCATTACTAGGTATGGCTATAGTGTTTTATCTTAAGGATTTAAATTTATACATATCTATTATGATTCAATCACTTGGAGGTCAGACTCTGCTAGAGGCTTATGACTATGTAGTCAGAGCTAAAAATAATTTGATAGATGCTAGAAAGTTGTCTCCAAGGCCTCCCATGCCCATGTTTCCAAAGATTTCCTTGACATTACCTCAAGAAGCCCCTAAATCCATAACTGCACCTATGTCTATGTACACATATCCTCAACCACCTACTAAATAAATTGTCCCTGCCCAATCATTTGAGCTGAATGATATCAAGAATATCTTAAGGACATTTTCTAATGAGCTGATTAATATGAAAAGACAATAGAATACTTATACTAAACCCCAATATCAAGGCTATCAAGGAAATATATTTCCATCATAGCCAAACCAATATTAGGGTCCTCAAAGGCAAAATAACCCTTTGCCAGCAAACCAATTAGTTGCAATCCCTACACCCTCACAAACTATTCCTCCCAATTCAAATAGGGAGATTGTTCTAGGGCAAAATAATTTTGCAAATGGTACCAATGCCTAGTGTTTCCCTTAAAATAATGCTCATACACCTATAGATTGTCCCATGGGTAATATACAACAAAAGGTGGTAGAGCAAAGAAGAATGGATGGAAAATTTGCAAGTACTAGTGACAATCAAGTCTACCAATCTTCTGGTATTCAAAATTTAGTCTGAATGGCTTAGATACAAGGGATGTATTTGCAACAAGAAGAAGAAATAACCCTAGAACATGCTTTGTTATCATGGGTTGAAGATGAAGAATTAGTTTTTTTAAACGAATCTTCCATTTCCAAGAAACTAGTGGTGCAATTAGACTATTATACTAGATCAAAGAGAAGAATGCTAGAACAACCTGAAGTTGCAAATAGTCAAGTCATGGAGAATCCTCCATTTCAAGGTCAGAGAAACACAGCTATCAAATAAGAAGTGCCTCAACTGGTACAGAATCAAGTGATTCATGCACAAATTCAAGAAAAAATAAGATGTCCTTATTTTCAAATAACTTAGATCCTGGGACCAATAAATGTGGTGGATCAATTGAAGAAGACTCCAACACAAGTATCAATATGGGATGTATTGGCTATTCCTAAATAGAAGACACTACTACAAGAAGCTCTACAAGGCCAAGCAGTGACCAAATGTACTTTTATCAAAGAAGGACCTACTGATAAAGAAAAGATCAAAGACATAGTTCATCTGCAAACAACAGCTCTAGTGAACAATGCACTAGAGGTAAGCAAATCCAAACCAGATCCCTTTTATTTAAGTTTGATAGTTGGCAAGAAATTACTGCGTAATGCAATGATTGATTTAGGGGCTAGTACTACAGTAATGCCTAAGTAGATAGTTGATGCTTTAAAAATAAAGTATGAACCACTCACTAAAGGATTCATGCAGCTAGATGGCAAAGCAGTACAAATAATAGGGAGAATTAAACAACTCCCATTACAATTATATACTTGTCCCAATATAATTGTAAATCAAGATGTAGTAGTCATAGATATACCTCCTATTTTTGGCTTATGTTTATCAAGAGACATTATAGCCAAAATAGGAGGATATATGTCACTTGATTGTTCTAACCTCATCCTAAGAACCAAATATGTTTCAAAGATGAAGATATTATCTGACCCATTATATAAGGATCACATCACCAATGAACCAATTGCAAAGTTAGAGGTAGCTCATGCTATGATGAATAAAGAAGAAAGGGTTTTTGTTGAGGAGTTAGGTGAATGGACTAAACATGATCAAGAAGAGGAAAATGATCATTTATTAGCTATGATGCAAAGTGACCCATATGGAAATTATGACTCCATTGGTTTGGAAACTTATGTCATATTTTAGGAAGATCATAAAATCCCAAATGTTTTAAGGGAAGAAAAGTAAAAAAATAACTCTTCTCTTGATCCTCAAGTTTCTCAACATGAATTCCATATTTTGAGTCAGAAGTCACAAGTGTATGCCTTAATCTCTAATGAAGAAGAGATAATTTCTAACTTTCTTCTTAATTTGCAAGATGATGTGGAGGAGCATGGATATTTCCTTGATCATGATTTGAATGATTTGTTTGAAATCATTGGGTCAGCTTATACTATTTTTCAAGAAGGATGTGAGATGGTTGTAGATGAACAAGATAGCATTGAGACTCAATTACATATGCAAAATTATTTCAAACTTTTAGAATTATCCTTTTGAGAGGTTGGTAATTTTGAAGTCATTAAAAAGGCTAAGCATGCAATAGAACCTAAGTTTGAGGTAGAAGGAGATAAGCCAATAAATGATATATATCAAAGGGCTTCTATTAATGAGCAAATAATCATTAATTTCTTGATAAGATATGCCAGTATCAAGAACTGGCATTCGACAAGCTTCCAAGAATAAGAAGAGTTTATATATGTTGGAAGCAGGTTTGATTTAGAATCATTCAAATGCAAGCCAATCAATGTGGCATACAAAGAAAGCAAGTCACCATAGCTACATCCAATTCAACCACTTGTCCAACAACATAAGTCATCTTGTCATGAAGAAGACTTAAGAAATTCTTCTTTTGATCCAGGAGGGAGATAAAGATACTTGGTTAATCTATTATAGTTAGATAGTTTCCCCTTTTCATATTGTTTTGTTTTCCCATTTTTATTTTCCTGCTTTTCTTTTAAATAAGTTTTTTTTGAGCACGTAGTCAGCATCTCAGAGTTTTTCAAAAAATTCAAAATTTCTCAATACATTGAATATCTTCCAAATCTTTAGAAATCCCCAAGGTACCTTGTGCTACCACTTGCATAATGTGTCTATCTCACTATCCCATAAATATTGAGTAAGATTTGATAATGATTATCTGAGTTTAATGCAATTTTGAGACTTGATAGGTCAATAAATACCTCTTAGCAAGAGTTAAAGCTTACAGTTTCTCAAACATTCCTACATATGTGAGAAAATATCCTGCTACTTGGATCTTTAGTTCCTAATAAAAATGCTTCAGTGAAAGTGTTTCTATTTTGCAAAAGTTCATACCAGTTATCACATAATAGATATAGAGATGGAGGGAGCATAGTCTTCACAACAAGGAGTTGGGATGTATGAATCCCTTGATAAGTTTCTTACGAGTAAGTCATATGCTTCAGCTCCCGTGCAACCATTTAAGACTTATCCATAGACTAGAATCCCTGAAGTTGGTTAAGCAAGTTACCCAGTAAAGATAAAAGATTATGCAAATGGAGTCATGGACCCAATTCTTTAAAGAGCTAGTAGTAAAACTCTTAGAGAAGGGGTGCATCAAAAGTGTCTTTAGAGGGCTAGAGTGGGGCAATATGAGATGTTTTCAATGAGGATATGGACTTCAAAATTGGCATAATTTATTGTCCCAGGTGTGCATTCATGCCCTGACTTGTTCCATGCACCCTCAAGCACCATTTAGTACGGTCCATTCATGGTGAAAATAATAATATAGGCTATCAAAGACATTTTATCCCTATATCATGATAAGACAGCCACATTTCCCACTATTGCCAAAATGCAAAGAATGTGGGCAAACATCAATACTCAATTGAGGTTCTTAAGATCCGAATTGCAAATGGGCAATGATGATACTACTGTGCCTACAATCCCTACAACAAGAGCCCAATTCACATAAGCTATCCAAGATGTAATTTGTATGATGGCTTTCATCTTTGGCATGAAAGATGATATGGCAATTTATAGAGAACAAATGGCTATCCTCTTTAGACTGAAAACTATTGACAAGACTCAAGAGTATCAGCTTGATTTTCTTGAGCAGATTACATACTCCATGGTGGAACAGTTGGCCCATTTCAAATCAAAAGGAATTTTTAGGTATTCTTATTATTTTTTTCACCTCATGCTATATCAAAACTTTGACATCTTTTCCCAACATATGTATCTTGATATGTATGACCCAAGTTTTGATTTACAAAAGACCATTCATGTGTCTGCATGGACACATATTTTGTCAAAAACTAGCGACCCATATGAATTCTAGGAACTATTTTTTGCCCCTACTTTTTGTCACCTCATCCCCAAACTAGTTATGAATAGACTATTTCCAAGTGTTTCAAACCTTCTGGCTAGTTGCCCAATTCCTTGTGATTTCGATTTTGGATCCCACCATACAATTATAAGAGTCCATGGTTTTTGTGGGGAACCAATGTTGCTACCTAAGATTCTAACTCTTAGGTTAGCATTCTTAGAGGTCACCAAGTAGGTATCTATAGTAGATAATGAATATGGCTTTGGGAAGAGGAAGAGAAAAACGTATGACCTCTCATGGATGACAACTAGCATGGTATTAGAAGCCAGAGATGGTGAGATTGTGCTGCTTAGAAAGCTGGCCTTCTCAGGTTGCCTGCTAGTCGAAGACAAATGGGTATTTGACCCAAATGGTTTCATAGCTTCTTAGATAAGGAATAATAGGGTTACAACTAGAATTGCACATGAAGGCTACACTTTTTGGGAAAATAGGAAATTTCCTAGAGAAGATACTCCTAGATTTTATGTTGAATTAACATATTTGCCCCTTCCACAAAATAGACCATGGGAGAATTTCTATGCTAAACATAGGGATTTTGATCCTAAAGTTAGAATGAATTCTGGCTTAAGAAGGACATTAAAGAATAAATATTGGGATGTTGAGAAAATAGAAGCCTATTGGAAATATAGGCAAGAAATTTGTCAGACAACTCATTCTTTTGGGAACATGGACACAGATGAGAGATGGGAAGAATTATGGGATAGTTAACATCTATCCCCTATATCTATCCCTAACACAAGCAATTTGTTGGCATAGGGTGTAGAGACAAAAACTAGAGTAGGATCAAACCAAGAGTCACAGGCCTCAGGGCAAACTACAACTACAGTAACTATATCAGTTTGGCCCCAATCTCTCAGCGTCATGGAAAAGAAAAAGAATGTGGTGCCTTCACCACCAAAAGCTTCCCCATTGGCATTAGTTATTTAAACTCCCAGTTCTCCATAAGCATCACTAATGGTAGTAGTTGATGTTAAAGTAAAAAAAACACAACCATAAGAAGAGACACCAAAGAAGTGAAAGAGGGTGTAGTTTCTATTTGATTCAGAGGAAGTAGAACCTTCACAATGACAATTATAGAGTATTGTAATTACTCCTTAGGCAAGTATTATTCCTCCACCTTCTCAATCTTTTTCTTCTCCTATTAGCATGATGATTCCATCTACCTAGATGACATCCCCTGCCACCTCTATCATTCCCATTTCTCACTTCACCCCATCTATCCCTACTCAAGCTTTAACATTACCTCATTTTTCCCCCTTTGTTCCCAAGAAACTCCCCCTCAAATTTCCCATAGCCAACAATTAGCCATTCAATATGGTTTGCCACAAGGACATCATTTTTTGGGTGGGCACATTATCTCTCTTTTTACCTTCCAAACCCAATTAGACATTGCTAAGAAGGTGAGGGAAGCCTGAAGAGAGAAAAAGAGGATCAACGAAAATAAGGCCTTGGCTACACCACATCGACGGTCACAATTTGACCCAATTTAGTAACAACTGATGGTGACTCATTTGTCACCAAATGTAATCAAACCAAGTGAGTAGATGTAGCTGGAAGACTACACGATGAATGTAGTGGCCATAGATATGTCCCTGTTTAGGCCACAAGACAAAATTGAGTTGCTAATCGAATCTACTTCTATAGTTGTTGAAGACTACTTGAAGACATCAAGGAGGCTATAGAAGATGGAGGCTGATTAGCCAAGGAAAAGGCAAATTGTAATAGTTTTACCACAAAAATCAATAGAAAAGATAATGAAATAGAGAATTTGAATAAATAGCTGCAAGATACTATTTCTCTTCAAACTCACCGGGTGATCCAGGCCTAAAATGATTACTTAAAAGTAGGGCTAACATAGGTAAAAGATGAAGTGATGACCTAAGGCATGAAAAGGTAGCATTGTAAGAAAAATATGAGGAACACCTATTACAGGTTGCTCAATTGTAATAGAAGCTATTGGTTGAATAGAATAATACCATAGCTATACAATCCCAATTTCAAGTAGAGCAACAAAGAGCAAAATAATTGACACTGGAGTTGGCCAATAGGCAAAATAATGTTAGCATGTTAAGTCTGGTGAAGGAGCTTTATGAATCCATGTGGAAAAGAATCTCTTTGGAGATTGTTCAGCTTAGGCCTTCTCTCACTTTTCTGCTAAATGAACAAAAATTGTGTGAAAAGGTGGAGAATTTAGTTGTAAACACTCTAGCTACTATTTCTAAGAGAGTTTTGGATTCCGAAACGCTACTGCAAAAGATTTATGATGCAATGGATGGAACATTGTTAGCAACAAGAATTGATAATAGAATGGTCGCTATTAAGCGAGTGAATGAGTTTCTCAATTTCAACTCTATAGCCATCAGTTTTAGAGAGCTTCTTGATGTAATAAATGAAGGAATTAGTGAAATGAAATAGCACATTGAAGACCTAGAACAATTAGGTCTTCTTTCTCCATTTCCTGATGACAACACGGTGCTAATGGTTGATGAAATTGAACCTTTGTTGTTGGCCAAGTAGAATGATCAGATAGTTTTTCAAGATTTAAGGGATGATTCATTAGTCCCTAAAGTAGAAGCTATTTTGATTCATATTTCCCAGCTCAAATTCAAATTGAAGGCTACAGTTCAGATTTTGAAAAAAAAATCACACAAGGATATTATGAACCTTAATTTAGCCTTGAATGAATTATAGAATAAGTAGGGGTAATCTGATGATGAGTCATCCACCTATCAAATAACATTGCTGAAGCTATAATTTTGACATTTTGATCTAGCAGGAGTTGTAGTTTCTTTTTTTAGTAGGCTCAAAAGTCCTTGGGGTCACCAATAATTGTAGAGTAAAAAATACTCTACATTTCATTTTGATTTTTAGTTGTGCACTAAAAAATTTTGTCCCCACACACTTTGGTTTGAGATGGAAAAGTTTTGACTGAGATCTTAGGCTTTATTTTCTTTTTGCCACATTTTTCTCTAAGTGTTGAAGTCAAGCAAAAGCTACCAAGTGTGATCAGCCAAGGCACCTTTCATAATTTATATAATTTGGTTGGGATGTGCCATGTATCTCATAGTAACTCAGTGGAATGTGAAAAGTGTCAACATCCATGTTTCATATCGGCATCCATATTTCGTATCGACATCCGTGTTTCAAATCTCTTTTAGGTAGAAGGTTTCAACAAGCTAAGTATCCAGATCAAGTGGAGGGTGCCAAGTGGCAATCATGGAAGGTTTCAATTTGCTTTTCTAAAATTGATGGAAGACATCATGTATCTTAGCTGAAGAGAGCAGAAGCCACCACGTGTCAACCTCCAAATTATCTTCATTTTTTTTCACTGATATAGTAAAGACTGTGGTGGGTCTCAAGTTTTATTTTTGAAGTAAGCAGAAGCTACCAAGTGTCGTTGTCTATGTAAATATGAAATGAGGCCTAATTATTTATATAATATAAATAGAGTGACACAGAGACCAGCACGTGTCACCTTCTATAGGTTTCTCAAAAGGTGGCTAAAAGCAGTGGAGATCGCCACATATCCCTAGTTAAGTAAAGCGAAGATTGTCATCTGTCCTTTGTTGAGGCAAGCAAAAATTGCCACCTATCCCTATGCCTTTTTTTTAAGTTACTCAGGTGAGAAATGCTATGGGTCTTATTTTCTATTAAGTTGTTAATGTTTTGAAGAAGCAGATTGTGATAGGTGTCAAAGGTGGAACATTCCTGAGCAAAGACACAAAAAGAGTATAAGTTACGTGGAAAGTGTTGTGTGTCTTCGATAAGTGCTGTAAAACATGCCAAGTGTCATTTTCCAGTGCATCCTAAATAAATAGAAGGTTTTCAAGAAGAAAAGGGGAATCAGCCAAGTGTCCTCTCCCATTTGAATGTAGGAAGTGTCTTGAGTATCTACTTCAGCCAATGAACTTTCAGAGAAATAGAACATTTCAAAATCTAAGAAATATCTTCTGTTAAACACTTCCAATTTGATTAGTTTTTAGTTGGGCCATTAAATTGAGAACATGTAGATAATCTAGAAGGAATCCAAGGCTATAAATAGGGGTGCAGAGATCACCAAAAGGGAGGATTAGAGATTTAGACAGAATTTTATGAGAGAATCATTGTCAAGAGTTTTAGACTTTCTAGAGCTATGATTAGGAATATCATTTGCCTTTGTCCTATTTTCTTAAGTTGGAAATTTTATGTAATAGTGCATGTTTCTATGCCTCTTATGTGATTGGAGAATTAATAAGAAGATTGAGTCCTATGCCTTTGTTGATATTTTCTTTGTCACTGCAAAAATAGTCTAAGCTGTGAGCCTCTGTATCTATTTTTTTTCATCTTTTACATTGATCATGCCTTGTTTGCTCTTAAATGTAATTGAATCTTGCATATAGTTTCACTGTGCTTAGATTAAGGGTTGAATTAAATTTAGGCACATCACCATAGTTAGATTTTATTTCTTTGCATTTGTGTTTTTGTTAAAATTCCTATCCCTTTTCCCTGTATATGCTCGATATAAAGAACAGACCAACATCTTAAAAATCTAGAGGTTGTTTCAAGTTACAAGTCCCACATTCTTGAAACTTCCCATTGTTGGTGTTAGAAACCAAGTTTAATTTTAACCATCAACACATACTACACTATCTTTATAAAAAATGCACACTTAAACAACTTACCATATAATCTATGATTCCACAAATGTTGTAAAAATAATTCCAGATGTTGTAAGTGCTCTTCTTCATCCTTGGATTAAATTAGGATGTCATCAATAAAGACCAATAAAAAGTGATCAATGTTATATCTAAACACATTGTTCATAAGATTCATAAATGTTGCTAAAGCATTTGTCAATCTAAATGGTAACACCATGAATTCATAGTGCCCATATCGAGTCCTGAACATTATCTTTAGAATATTCTCTTCATAGATCCTCAAATGGTGATACCCTAATCTAATATCAATATTATAAAAGACTATTTCCCCTTACTTTTTATCAAATATATCATCAAGCATGGAAATATATATTTTTTCTTGATCATTTATTTATTCACCATCTTATATTCTATGTATAGGTGTAGAGTGCCATCATTATTATTGAAAAAGATAATCATATCACCCCATGGTGACACACTTAGTCAAATCAAAAATTTCAACAAATCCTAAAATTATGACTTTAACTCAACCAATTTAGTGGTTATCATCTTGTATGGTACCTTAAATTATGGTTTCAACCTGGGTATGATATCAATCAATAAATCAAACTCATGCTTAGGTGGTAATCCTAGTCATTCTTATGAAAACATGTCATATAGTTTCTCAAAAAAGAATAATCTTTGATAAATGGTTATTTAAATTCTTCTATATCATTTATATTAATGATAAATTCTTGGAATCCCTTCCTTTGAGCTTGCTTGAGTCAAGTTGCATAAATATGCCTCAGCTTCAACTCCTTTCTCTCTCCTTGAAATTATGTCTAATTTTTTAAATCATCTTAACATTTAACCTTATTCAAAAAATAGTCAACCTTGGATTTATGATTCAAAATCTAATTGACTCCTAGGATCACATCATATGATCCCAATAGTGATACATAAAGATCTAATACCATAGTAAACTAAAGAAATATAATCACTCCTTTGACTAAACACTTGTCAACCTTAACTTTTGACTTATTTCCATATTGTACCAACCATGCATTTATAACTATTCTATCCTTCCTAGACAATTTGCTAAGCATTCTAGGAGTAATGAAACATTTCGTAGCTCTTGTATCATATAAAATAGAAATTGGATGATTAAACAAAATTCTTGATAGTTTTATGGGTGAAGCTTGATATTTAGCCTATCAATTTTCAATAGCTACATGGCTCTACTAATGAAACATACCTTGTTGAGAAGTTGAATCCTTATTCTACAAATTATCCTAAGTACATTGTTAAGAAAGATGGTCACCTCCATAAATGAAGCAAGCTTTAATTAGTCCTTTCTTCTTAGACTATTGGTTTCCCTTGAAACCACTCTTGAAGCCCTTACCAAGTTTTTTATTTTATGAAACAATGTTCAACTTGGCATTCTGATTCTTGAACTAACCCTTATAATATTTGTTTTGTTTCTTCTAGCTCTTCTTATTTATAGTTGGTTTAGAAATTACAAATTTATTTTTGAACTTATCTCTAACTTTGGCAAGAGATTTTAGTTTTTATTCTTGCTTGACTGCATTCTCAAACATTTGATCCATGGTAGATAGACCATGCACATCTACTTCACTACCTATTAGGGGTTTCAATCACATGATGAATTTCTTGATTCTAAACCTCTCATCTACCTGATATTGATGTACATACTTAATAAGCTTGGTGAATTGCTTCGAATATTCATTCACTAACAAATACCATTGTTTAAGATTCTAAAATTCCATAAGCTTTTGGTTGAAGTAAAACTATGGAAGCCATCATGACCTAAATAGTGTCATAAATTATTCCTAAGTAGTGGTGGTTGAGTCAAGGTTATTTTTTATCGTCTTATTTGCCTACAAACTCACCACTTCACTAGCAAGATGATAATTTCTTGAGAGTACTTTTGTGACTTCAAAATAATTATAAATCTTGAAATACTTCTCCATTTCTATTATCCATCCTTTAACTCCATCCCCCAATACAGTTCTATTGAACATGGGTGGATTCACTTTTCTTCATGTTGTGTGCTAACTCTACATCTAATCAAGCTCTTACATCCTATTGAACCTCCTCATGCCTCTAATATTGAATATGTTCCTTGTTATTAGGATTCTTTTTAGGTTCTTCTTGAGCATTATCCTCTTCATGGCCATGCACTTTATATTCTAGGGCTATGATTCAATCCCTAGTCTCTTACATGGTTATGAGGATTTGGTTCAACTTCACAACTTGCTAAGTGGCAAAAAAATTTGGATAAACATAGGGTTAGGTATTTGAATTAACCTCATCTCTTGGTCTAACATGTACCATTATTTTTCTTGGTTATGAAGAGAATATGTTTATGTTAGTAGACATATTAAATCCTAGAGTTTGAGCCTTAGCTATGATACCACAATGTAACAACCCCATTGGGTTTTACCAAAATATTACAATAATTATTTTTTAAATTAAATACACATATTCAACATATATATTTCACCATGAGAAATAATATCTAGTGATATTTAGTTAATTGAATTAACTTTCTTAACCATCAAGTTTATAGCTAATCCACTTAGCTAAGGCTCACCAAGAACAAATATAAAAATCATGAATAGTACGAGATAACCATAAATAAATCATCTCAACATAAATGAAATAGTACAAATTTAGCCACAACTGATATAATATTGTAGTCTCTATTATATAAATATAATGAATAAATATTATAGTTTTTAACAATACATAAAATATCACAAATGATAAAACATGATAAAAATCTCCTCTGAGTAAAGTCTCCATGACTCAAGAGTCTCCCTAACTTAAGTATAAATATTTAATCTCAAGTGTAATCTCAAGTATAGTAATCTAGCTAGGAGGGGGATCATCATCCAAGCACTTTTCCACACCAACCACAGACGATACATCCCATGCACTATCTCCCAAACTAGGGGATGCCCCTTCCTTTAGGATGGGTAGATAATGATGGTATAGGAATATAGAGTAAAAAACTAGAACATATGTTTTGACTATATCTAATACATAATGTGTACCATAAATAAATATATTCTAGTATGATATCTCACAAATATGAAAACTATATCAACATATGAAATGACAATGTTTATCAAATATTATTTTGGCTAAAGTTTTTAATTAATAAAATATCTCTAGGATCAACCATATTCATACACACCACTTGATGAAATTAACCCTTATCTTACATTGATGGTGTTAATTAAGCTAATGTAATCTATCTACTACTTAATTATGGTCATGAATGTGAGATTTAGTAAAATAAATAATAATAAAATAAAACCAATAGATTCATTCAAAATATTTAACTTTAGCTAATTTAAAATTATGATAAGTGTAGAAATATCACAAATATTCATTTAGTCTATCAATTGAAGTTAATGAATCCATACACCTAGTTTATTATAAATAAAAAATAGAGTCCAAAAATAGTCCTCAATATAACATACTATCTGGGAAATGATTATCTAGACCACCAATTTATTTAACCATTAATAAACTTATAATATTATTTCTCTATGAAATTATATTATAACCCTGTCTAAATAATTGTTCGTATTCCACATAGAATAATAATTAGTCCATAACATACAATTATGTTCTATATTTAAACTCATAAATAAATTTAATGATTTATATTTAAACATTATAATGCTTTTATACTAACCAAATATAAATAAGCATCTATTATTCATTGTTGTAATAATAAAAATAATTATTATAACAAAACTTTATGTATTAATAACTATTTATATATTACTTTATGCATACACAGACATTATACATACTTCATTCATACAATATAATATTAAGATGGCATCCACTATCATTTACCGTATAGTGTATTTTATATGTGAAAGATACACTCAATTCATAAACAAAGGCCCCATAACCTTTTTCATTAAAATGATAAATTCATATGCCAAGATAATTAAACACACATAATTCTATAAATCAAACTCAGTTATTCCATTATTTATCAAAAATATTTAACCATTTAAATCCATTCAATAATTAAAGTTTTCCATTAAAATATAATTCAAATGAGTAAGTAGATGAATGCAATCACTTTTACCCAACTTGGGTATGGTTTATTAAAATAACCAACACAGTTGAATACCCAACTCATGTATTGTTTATAAAAACTTAGTTTTGGTGGAATATAACAACTATAACACACAACTTATTACCATACTCAGGAATGTTATATCAAAACTCAAACATAGAAAAACAAAATAAGGTAATTATACTATTAAACTCATTTAACCAGTCCCCCCTATGGACTATGCAAACTAGTACACAATTCAAATATATAACATCAAATACATATCCAAATGCAAAGATTGTAATCATAATAAATAACTAACTTTTCCTTAAATCCTATAACAATTTATTGGTATAAACAATTTCATCAATTAAAATGTAAAACCCCATAGTCATATTATTCATCTACCCAAATTCAGGCTACATTAGTTACTACATAGAAAAGATCCTAATTCTGCATTTAATTTATTATTAATAAAACAAGATTTCACAATATAGATTAGGGTTTAAAACATAACTTATGCCCAATCCAGAAAATAAATTCATCTTTAAATTTCAATGCACATAGTCACTCATAAATTATAACTATTAATTAAAGGGGTTTGTGTGTGTGTGTGTGTGTGTGTGTGTGTGCGCGCGCGCGCGCATGCATGTGTGTGTGTGGATATGTATATGTATATGTTTATATATACAATCATATTTAAAGTTTATCAGTTCATCCAATATATATATATATATACACACACACACACACACACACACCCATACATACACATACATATAAGTATACATAATAATATAAAATTGGATTTAATTGAATATATAATCAAGTATATATATATTTGTGTATATATATTCAATATCCCTAAAAACTCACAATCTTAAGCCAAAAAGTATGAATGGTTTAACAGTCAAATAATCATATCGACAAAATTTCTTGATTCTCAGTTCAAAATACCCAAAATAATATATAACATTTTAGTTCAAGATAAATAGATCAAGGTGAATTTCATACATACTCAAGAATAATTTCCCATTTTTGAACAGTGATATTAGAATTACTAAATAATTATAGGATAGATTTAAAAAATACCTAATTATATCATGGCCAAGACCTATTTTTCCACTCTCAACCTTCATAGTTTACCCTGGGTTGGATATGGGTTTTGTGGAGGTTGATCCCTCCAAAGGGCCCTATATATATCCCTCTTAAATTTTACAAATATATAAACAATTGAAAAACCAATAACCTAAATTGATTTGAAAACCCATTCATAAAAAGTATCATGCACAGGTATTCTAGTAAAATATATGTATGTCAAAGAAGACAAGCCAATTCCTTCTTCTTTATACTTGTTCACCTCCTCTCCACCTTTTTTATTCTCCTCTTAATATGCCATGATCCATACCCATTCAAAACCCCACTATATTATTTGTTAATTCTCCTTCCATCATCTATTTCCTTCCACTTCACCATACCTTTTGGCAGATTAAACTCACTCAAAAATATAACCAACTCACAGTTTGTCTCCATGTAAACATACCAAACCCATTATTTTCTCCCAAATTTTTCTTAACTAAAATCAATAGATTATTAGTAACCTAATCATCTTGATGCTTCTATTTAATCCCTATTTTACCATATTAAATTCTTGTATCAAATCTACATGATAATGATTTAACAATCTATCAATGACCATATAAATCACATAAGTCACATATCCATGTGTCATATTATATGTGAGACTATCAACTTGTCGATGACTAAATTATTCCCATGTAATGGCTAAACACAACAATGATTATTTAACTTGGTAATTTAGCTAGGTATGTTTAGACTAGACTTTTACATTGAAATGATATCCATGAATATATATAGTAACTAAAATGGTTTCTAAATGTTTGAATAAAAATGACTAAGAGGGGGGTGAATTAATCTTCAAAACATTTACACTCTATACCTTTCCATTCATAAACTATCAAAACAATATAGTAAACTAGCAACACAATAAGAACCATGAACATGAGAGAAGAACATAACATAGAACATATATTTAGGTAAAAAAGCCTCAAGGGGAAGAAAAACCATTGATGATTCAAGTGTACTACTATCCTATAATTTAAACATCAAGATTTAGTGAATCACCAACTTCACTTGGAACACCAACCCCAAATAGCCAAGCTCAAACTTGACTAAGCTTTAACAAGAACCCACTTAAAAAGAGGCACCAACCCCCTAGATGACTCAATACCAGCTTAGACACCTCACACCTTTGATCACTTTAATAAAAAAGAATTCTTATAAAACATATGATTATCTCCATATTCAAATCCTTACACACACTTATCCTTCTCAAACTGATCTCTAACCTTCTTTTATCAATTAGCCCTCTTCTTGACTAGGTTAGGTCATATGATCTAGCTAATCATATTTTATAACCCCTATATATATTAATTATGGTTTATTTTTACCATATTTATGGTATAAATTGACTACCTCAACTCTTTAAAGGTCTATCTCATTCACTTTAACATCCATACATACAACCTAGACAATTAGGCCTATTAGGTTTTGTTCTTGTTCATACACCTCTTGGTAAACCATAAACAAATTACCACTTATTTTTTAAATTGAATTGGACTTATTACATGTTAAAAATATTAACAAAATATTATAATATGTCAGTCATATCATATAGAATCAACGCCCCTTTTAGGCCTTAAGGAGACCTAATTCAATTATACCTTCATTAACATATGTTACTCTGTCAACATCTTAGAACACTCTTAAAATTATAAAATGATAAGAAAACATAATATTTAAATTTAATATACCCATTACAATCTCATCTTGGGTCCATGAAACCTTTTATCTCCAACCACCACTTGAACCATGCCATTAACATTGTTCATAATTAGGCTTATGCATACCCAAAATGTCTATCTTGAATAACTGAACCAAAAACACAATCTTTTCAAAAAATAATGGATATATATATATATATATATATATATATATGTATATATATATATATGTATATGTATATGTATATGTATATGTATATGTATATGTATATGTATATATGTATATGTATATATATATATGTATGTATATATATATATATATGTATATATATATATACATATACATATATATATACATATACATATACATATACATATACATATATATACATATACATATATATATATATACATATATATATATGTATATGTATGTATATGTATATGTATATGTATATATATATATATATGTATATGTATATGTATATGTATATATATATGTATATGTATATGTATATATATGTATATGTATATGTATATATATATATATACATACATATATATACATATATATATGCATATATATATATATATATGCATATATCTATACATATATATGTATATATATATATACATATATATATGAATATATATACATATATATATGTATATATATACATATATATACATATATATATATATATACATACATATATACATACATATATATAATCCTAGTTACCTCATATTCATTTCCATGTTCATTTGAACTCAAAAATCAAATCAAAAGTACTCAAACCCTTCTCTGTAAGTAGTCCACTTAGAATTGCCAAAAAGTTTCAACACACAATCATGGAAACAATGACTTAGAACACCTGTAGACTCATTTTAATGAAATTAAAATGAGTTTATGTGATCATAAAACATCCTTATATCATCTTAAAATAAATATATTCTAATCTCTAATATAAATATTGGTCTGACAGACCAATCTCATGGCTTCATTATACACAAACCTCACTAAGATAGACAAGTCAATTTGAGAATAAATTTTTTCTATATATAATCATCTAAAAATATTATATCTAATATGGTAATGTCTTATAGGTATTTAAAGAAACCCAATGAATTTTTATCCATCCCTAATCTCATTTCCACTTTTACCTGGTTTTTCTCACTATCTGCATCACTATGCCTTTAAGTGATAAGTCAACTTCCATGACCAATTTAGAATATTTGAGGTCTACAAACTGATAAAAAAAACTAGAATATAAATAATATATAAGTCTTAATATTCAACCTCCATCCACTTATCTACTTTGACTCAATCAACTCTACCTGCTACAACAAATTTTTGAGAAACATGGATTTTTTGTAGGGTTTGCTCACTAACTTGACAAACCAATGCCACTTGGAGGTACCTAGGATAGTCTTATACATGATATAATCATAAAACTAGATCATCCAATCCATTCTAAGTCATTTCCATCAATTTCTTCCAAACTGGGTCACTATTAGGGTTTTTGAGAGGGTTAAGACCATCTTACAGTCTTAACAATCATTCATAAAGCTTAGGCCCTTATTCTAGAAACCAATTATTGGAAATTTTATATAGAAACCTTACCCATTTACCATTAATGTCTTAATTTCTCATTCATAGGTTACACATGTCAATAAATACATTAAATTTATTCTCAAGTTGAGAAATCTTCAATTTATGCACATGGGAAACCTCAAAACCACATTCCACGTCTTTTCTTGCATATTTGGACCTTATAATTGGTAAAAATACCTAAAATAACATGAAATACCTATATCAATTCTTATTTATGCATTATTTCCTTATAAACTAAACCTCATACCACATTTGGTCACCATCTCTTTTTTCTCTTTTGGCTTTTAACCTATAAGTCTTATTAGGCCTTGAAACAGACCTTTTATCCACTATGCATGCACTCTCCACATAAATAATATGTTCAAGAAACTTATCACTCTCTATAAAACTTATTTTTATCCTACATAGGTCTTTAAAACACTTCATGACCCCTCATTAGGTCAGGTAGAGTCTGGGACTAGTCTATTTGCATGATAGATCTGTAAGTCTTACCCTTATGGGATTACTATGAGACATGTATGAGTGATCCAATCCCTCATATTCATGATTAAATAGACTCATTCATTATTTTATACCTCTATGTATTTATTTCATTGGTCCATCATGCTCCTTCATATATAATACTAATTATGTTATGCACAAGAATTCTCAAGTCTCCTACTAGGTTCACTTGACAACTGATATTGAAACACTATTTGATGCTTATATACCTTGATTACATGTCTTATAAGTTAAAAAAATAATAATAATACTTATTAGGGATGCAACCAAACTCAATCACTATTTTGACCTCATACCTCAGGAACAACCTTTAACATCAATGATAATATTAATGCCAAGCCTCAACAATAAAAATAATGATCAACATTAAAATCATTTAATAATTAAGATTAATATATTCATTTATATATTATGAGAATAAATCCTTTAATCAAATATAGTATTTTTTAAAAACAACACTTTTATCATTTGAAATAATAATAATAATAATAATAATAATAATAATAATAATAATAATAATAATCTTTAATTATTATTAACTAAAACTTATAGATCTATTAACAATTATGGAATCCATCACAACATCATAATGTTCTACTATACATCCATACATAATAAAATAGTGATATAAGTAAACATAAACAAATTAACTCATTTATTCAAATAAGATGAGCTACATAAGATCAAAAAATAAGTGAAATAACTCAAATAATCAACATGATCATCGTCAATAATCAATATTATACTAGAAAGAATATTAATAATCATCTAAAGTAAAATTACACAAAACAAGCTACATTATCCATATCAAAAAATTATGAAACATGATATGATAAGTGATGTGTGCAAGGGTTTCCATATTCATTCTTTATCATCCCCTAACGTCTCCATCTAGACCACCCTTTCCGATGATACTCTCCCTCTGTCATGATCTAAGGGAAGAACATATCCTAAATCCACCTCATGAAAATGAAGTTAGTTATCCTGAAACATCATTATATCCATAAGATAATGTTATATAATAATCACACATGATCATAATAAACTAAATGTAAAATTATTTCTAACTCATAACAAACTAATCATGTAATTTAAGCAACACAAACTTTACCATAATCAACATATGTTATCAAGCTTAATTGAATAATAATTAATCAAATAATCAACCATAATAATCCACAGATTAAATAGATTATTTAGCTTAGAGGGAAATCGAGATGTGATATTCGATGAGTGCCTTAAAAGGTAAGTATCTTTATGCCTACTTTATTTCATTTTTTATTAGTAGATTAGATATTTATTTTTCATTTCAATTTTGTATGTGTTTTTTATCCTTACTTATGCTCTTTATTATACAGAATAAGCTAGTATAGTTTTACTTTTTCTTAGGATTTCAATTTATTACTTTAGTTTTCATAAACTACAAATTGATTTATCATTACACCACTTATCTCTTTATTATTTTAGTACTTACAATTATATTGGATCTAGGTTACTTTTGTTCATCAATTGTTTTCATGTGGTATCCTAAGTATATCCTTGATATACCTTTTTACAATCATTTATCTATCTTAATCCATACTGAGAGATGTACCCCATGTCCTAGGCTTATGCTTTGGAACCCTTTACTCTTGAAATTTGATTGTGGATTACCCTATGCTAGGTCTACAATTATTCTAGATCCTTACCCATTATTTTAAGTATACACAAGCCCTATTTTATGACCTTATTTGTATCCTATTCTATTTAGATAAAGAGGAACACTATATGTCATCCTAGCCGATGCATACATTTTGGTGAGCCTAACATGAATCCTATCTCACAACTAGTTGAATTATATTATCATTTCCCTTTATTTTATAGACAAGAAATATTTAAAAATATGTGACCCCTGAGGTTTCACTTTCATGAAGAAAATTTCATTATCAAATATCTAAATCTTAATCTCAATTATATCATTACTATGTAAGGAAAACTTTAAATCCTTCCTTTACTTTTTAATGATTATCATAGTATGGCCTAAGTTATTATCAAGGACCTTCCCATGAATCATATCCTATGTTTTCATAAAGGATCTTCCCATTTTTTACACCTATGTTTCTTCCATGGATACCATTGATGATAAATCTTCATCATGTAACTCTTCTCAACCAACATCTATTTTATAATTTCCCATGGCCTAATATCTCTACCATGATATTCTATTTTTTAGTACCCTCATATTAACAAGAGAAATGATGAGGATGATTTTTAAAAAATATACCCACATATATATGAATAAGACTTAATTCACATGCCTAAAGCAACATGAGTTGTAGGTGATCTTGATCCCAAAGCTTCTAGCACTATTAATATGTAAACTACATGTCCAATTTTAATTTCAATCCAATTCAAAACATATACATGTTTGAAAAATTAAATTAACCATGCAGATATATTTTTACCACATTTTTTAGTTTTATAAAAATTCATTGGCCATGCCAATACAATAATTACTCATTTTTCAATTGCAAACAACTACATCAACCATGCCAATTCAGGTTTGACTCATTTTTATATTTCATCCAATTACATCAGTTATTATAATATAGGTCTACCTAATTTTCCTATTTCATATAATTTCATCAACTTAACCTTAAAATTTAAGATATAGTTCATATTTTCTTCTTATAAAATCTAACTTCATTGGTAAAGACCCAATGTGTTGATATTTTTTTGTTGATGCTCTCTATTACACATCAATGTATTATTTATCTAGATACAATAATATTTATTTTATATCATCCTCATTGTATCATCTATGATGATATATTAATTTCTAGTTAACATTATCCCAATTATATATAGTATAGATACATTCATTTTCAACCTAGATCCATAAATGCATTGACCTAGACAAAACCATTAAAAAAAATTATAATAACCTCCCAGAGATCCCAATATCACCCTAGAATAATTTTTAATTTTGTAACATAGATTTACACATAATATACCACCACTACTAAGCAAGTCAATATTAAGGTTTTTTCAAAATCTCCCATTTATCATAAATTAGTGCATCATTCAATGCTCATCCCTTTATTAAGTAACATGTTGGGGTATTTCAATATGCCCATCATTCATTTATATTAGCCTTTGGGTCATCTTACAATGTCAATGGTAGCTTTTGGGGTATCCTCTAAAAACCATCATCATTTTTTATCTACATTAATCACATCTTATGATGCTTATTTTATCATATAATAATAAACCTTGCACATATTAAATATAAGCACATTCAAATTCAATAAATATACCAATACCATTATAATGAGATTTGATAAATATTATAGTTGTGTTGATAGATATCTTTCCCATCATTTGTGAGTATATATTTTATTATTTCATATCATTTTTTTCACATTTTTATCTCATATTATTACCTTTAACATATGTATTACTCATTATTTATATCTTTCTCATAATATTATCATTAATTTACAACACTATTTTGTAAATATTATTTACTTTACATGTTGATCATTATTGTATTTGAGGTTATCGAGTATCTTTGTAGCTTACCCCTCTTTTAGATGATTTACAGTCATCCTTAGTTTCCTTTGTGAATCATTAGTATCACCTTTTGGTTTTATTTTATAGTTTATCTTCACCCTTTTTGGGATGATTTTCAATCACATTTAGTTTCCTTTATGAATCTTTGGTATCACTTTTGGGTTATACCTTTTAGCATTTTATTTTACCCTTTTTTGGGATGATTTAAAGTTTGCCTTTATTTTATTCATGAATCATAGGTAGTAATTTCCTATTTATTTTTAAAAATTTATAGTATCTTTCAATTTATCTTAGTTTCCCTATAATTCTTTGGTATATTTTTCATTTTCTCTCTTTTGGGATGATTCTTCACATTAATGCTTGTGCTAGACTTTTATAGGTTAGTAAGGATTATCTAGTGACATGGTTACCACAATTTATAATGTTTACCTTATTTGGGTTTCATTTTTATGATTTGAATTATATTTACATGTACTTTTAAATATAGTGTTTTTCCTAATCACTTCTTAATCAAAACTCTCTTTTATTATGGTCAACTAATAACATATCTTCATTGTATCACCCTTTTACACATTCAAATCTCCCACAATCCCCATATTTCCATTTTATTTCATGTTAGTCAAAATTGGATTGGTTCAATATTTTATTTTTTACTACAGTGAAAGTTTAGGAGTCTTTAGGTATCATGGTATTTAGGTTCCCCTCTTTAGTGACTAGGTGTAGGTTCTCGTACGTTAATCATCTTTAGCACCCATGTTAATTTTTTTATAAATCCATATGGAGGAAGAGAAATAAAAAAAATATAAAAGACTTAAAATCCATATAATAATAAAAGGTAATGTTAAAATGAAAATTATATCTTACAATTCAAATCACATCAAAAAACATGATCTTTTTGGCACATATCCTATTGTAGTCAAAGCTAAAACTCCATAATTAACCTCATGAAAAATATAATTTTATTTTGAGTATGTTAGGATAGTATTATAGTGTAATAAGTATCATTACATCATTATTTACTTATATTATATTCTAATTCCACTTACTTTCTCACACTAGTACCTAATCTTCACAATAAATTGAGTAGTGGGGAACATGTTATGGGAAAGTTAGATCCTTTTATTTTCCATGAATTCTATCCTTCATGAGATGATATTTATATTTTACTTTTATCTCAATATTAATCTTTATATATTAGTTTTTTTTAATGTTTTTTATGTTGATATTTCTTATCCTTTCCAACTTGATTAGAGTGTCATGTCTCTGCAAGTATTTATACATCACCCTTATGGCATCTCGCATTCAATTTTTTCCATTACATCTTCCCCAATACCATATTTATAGATAGTTTAATTTTTATTATCATATACCTCTTATTTACATTTCAATATTATATCTCTTTAATTCATATTTCATTCTTATATTTCATTAATGATGCCTCTTGGAATTTTAGTTTGTGATTTACATTGTAGGACCTCAGGACTACTGAACAAGCCTTCCTCAAATATTCTTGTTGGAAATTTAGCCTATCAAGGCCAAATTAAAACTCATACAACTAAAAACTTTTCATGTTATCTTTTTTCCTTGGTCATCAAATGATTTACTTTATCATCATGATGTCTTTGATTATCATATGAAGGGAGTAAGTTTTGATGTCCTATCATGGTCTCTCTCAGTTTCAACTTATGATGAGTTTCCTCATGGTATATTTGGTATATTCAAGTTATGTGTATGTATATAAGCTTTTAAAGTCTATAAAAATACATAAATTACTCATTTAAACCTTTTAGGAAGGATATAAGGTATTCTTCACATTACTTATTAGCAAATCTCCTTTGAGAAATAATGTGTATTTTCCCTCAAAGAGAAGTTTCGGTATTTAAATGTTAAATATGGAGAAAAAAAGTCATGAAATAATTTATAATACCTTTAAAAACATTCATATTCATTAATTTTATTTAATTCAAATGTGTCATAATTTGAAAATATCTCCTCATGCAATCTAAAGCATTATTTTGTTGTCCAGGAGTTCCCACATGCCAAATTTGGCCCCTTTTGATCTAAAAAAGACTTATTTATTATGTTAGTATGCCAAATAACTAATTTTATTATTAAATTTTCCATAAATTGGTGGTTCAAATCTTGAGTTGGGAGAATATGCAAGAGAAAGGCCATTTTTCATGTGTTTTCATATAGGAATATAGATTTATACAACCCTTTCCATATAACACATATCAAGAGATTGAATATTAAGTAATTATATTTGTTTTATAATATATTATAGGAAAAAGGATAAAAAAAAATATTAAAACCACTTATATTCATTTACCTATCTCCTTTGCACATCAAGAGAGCCCTTTAGGTTTATAGATGGTACAACCATGAGAGAGAAAATCAAGATCTAGAATATTGGTCAAAGGGTCTAAGAGATATTTTATATTTGGAAATTGGTTGTTATTTTCTCTATATATATATTTATCTCATTCATTAACCATAATTAACAAGTTAAGGCACTCACTATGCCTTCTTCATTCAAACAAGCAACTAAGTTTTTGAGATTTCTCCTCATTTAAGCATCATGGCAAAAAATGGAAGTTTATGGATTTTGGCAGGAGTATGATCCAGTTTAACATGATATTATTCATATTATTTCCACACTTGTGAGGAGACATGGATATCAACAAGGCATATAATGTAAAATTGTAGTTTGTAGACAATTTGGAGAGATTGTATGATTCTAAGGTTAATCCATGGTTATAAGGATTCATCATGACATGGTTTATAGGTCTCTTTCATGTTCATGTGTTAATATTTCAATATTATCAAATATTCTTCAATATAACATTGAAAATAAGTCATCAATTTTATCTTGATATCTTCATTGAGTCTCAGTTTAGTAGATATTAAGGAAAGTTGGCATTTGTTAAGGTTAATAGCAAAATCTTAGGTTTCTTTTCCACTATGTATACCTCCTTTAATATCCTCCAAAATATTATATATTATTGAGGGTATGATTATAATTTATTAATACCCTTAAATATGGTCTTGAAATATAATTAACATGTCTTTTTCACCTCCCTCATGTTTCATTCCTTTACATAGTCTTCTCACTACCACTCGTCATTGTTTTAGGCTCATCCCTCCATCTCCATTCTCATTTTCATTTAAATTTCCATCATATCACCTTCCATCCCATGTATCTAGTGTGAAGGGGTACTAAATTAATATTTTAATAATAATTTTCATGAAAATTTGGTACGAAAACCTTAAAATAATGATAAACAAAGAAAAATATCCACCTATAACTAAGGGAGATATAGTCAAGATGTGTTTCATGAGAGTACTATTTTGAAGAGATAAGAAAGCATGTATATCTAGATGAAATAAGGTTAAAATATATCCTTTTTATTTTTTAATTAATAATAGGCTCATGATATATTAATTTGACATTCTTAAGGTCACTTACTATCTCATTCCATACACACAATCAACCATTACATACAACCATGCAAAGAAGGGATGGACCAAGAAGTAACTTAACCTTCAGACCTTAATGAATATTTTAAAGTGAATGGATATTGAGAACCCATGATTGGAACTAGGTTTATTATAATATATTATTAACAATATCATTGGGTTGATCTAGAGTTAAGTTTAAATAGATAAAGATCACCTATAGTCATGTCACAAAGCACACTCAGTCATAAGCTAGAGATATAATAGTGATTAAAGAATTTAAAGGTGAGTGTAGTTTTAAAATAGGTTATAGAGCATATATATAAATTTGAAATTAAATAATTTAAATTTCATAAGAAACATATTTAACCTTATTAAGGTCAAAATTTGTCTTAGTCTTTACAATCACATTAAAACATAGTCAAGTTACCTGATCCAAGAAAGTTTAATGTTTTGAGTTTAAATATAGTAATAACAAAGACAATTTTGGGCATGTGTTCAAGGTAAAATAAACAATTTCCACATAGTGAACCAATAAAACACTAATCTAAATTTAGTTTTTAAACATACATAAATTCAATGCCCCATTAGCATCTATAGGCCTATCTCTTGGGCAACCTCTATTTCAAAGCTAATAGACGATGATAAGAATGTTTAAGAGCCCCAAAGCCTAATTGGAACTTTAGTCAACATTAAATATCATTATAAATTAAATAATGTGGGATATTAAATCTTAAATCACAAGGAGTACAATCAAGGTGTCTCATGATGACCTACACCCATGGTTAAAACGCGGTCAACCTTGCCAAGGGAACCTACAAGTACTAGTATTGTGTTACGTCCAAGAGTAAAGAAGGCATGTTGGATTGTTAGAATGTAGTTTAAATATATATTTAAATCCATATAAAACCTAAAACATATTTAAGGTACTTTTTAGATCCTAATAATCATGTGAATGCCCAAAAAATACAAAAACATAGTCAAAACATGAACTACAGTATACTATCCTCAAAGAGCCCTCAATTGAAATGGAAGAAGAAAAGGATTGTTAGTGTGTTAATTAAGTGGAGTTAATTTATGGATGATTTATACAATTTTTTAACACATATAAATAATCTATGCAACTTTTTTAGAAACATGAAATTATTAGATAATGGTTTGACCCTATTGAAACTAATAAAATTTCAAACATAGTCAACACCTAATATATAATTTAAGGGATTTTGAAGTTTTGTAGCATATACAAGTGGAGATAGGTAATAATTTTTGGTAAAAATAGTCTTCATGAATATTATAAACTTATTATTATATTTTAAAGGCCATAGCAGTGGTGGAATTGGTCACTATTTTATCACAAACAACATATAATCAGTAAAGCAATCATGGTGAGACTAGGTGCTCAAATTGAAGGTTGGATGAATAGTCAAGGATTCTAAGACTTCATGAAAGGTATTTTAATAAATTATATATGTTAATAAAGGTAATAATTTGATATTTGAGCTAGGTAACATTAAAGGTTTCAATTTAAATTCCATTAAGGGTAGGTTTAAGAAAAGGAAGCTAGACAGGCCTATGTACTGATGGTGGTGTTGTCATCAAATATTTCAACCTAGAAGAGGGTGTTAAAGCCTCATTAAAAAATTTTAAACATGATAATACTTAATTTTATGTGGGTTTACTTATAGTAGAAGTAGACCTCTAGGTTTAAGGGCTAGCTCCTTGACTATACCTTGAAATTCTTATCACCTACTTATCTAGTTGTTTGTGGGAAAAGAGATAGAAGTTTTCATGAAATTAAACTAATCTAAGGGAGTTATACACTATATTTATTTAAAAAATACATTAATAATTATATAATAATTAAAAAAGACATGCAAACTAGCTTCTAAGTCCTAAAAGGTTCTAACATAAATGTTGAAATATAGAGGTGATATGCATGAGATAACATAAGGTAAGTGAACCAAAGGGAAGATTGCACACTATAAGAAAAATTTTAAACTTGAAAGGATTATAACAAACTATATACACTCTATATGACCTATTTTAAATATGAAATCTTTCATAAATATGAGAGGATAAGGAGAAGTAAGGATAAAATATTATCACTTAGCATCACCATACATCACTTGGCACATTTATAAAAATGCTCATGAAATAAAAAAAACATTTATTTTATTATTAAAAGGAAAAATAAAATGTCAATCCATCAAGGATTCACCATACATGGTGTGGTATTAGTTTACAAGTGCCAAAATGGTTACTACTTATGGAATTGGAGAGAGAGAAAGAGAAAATGAAGCCCAACAGTCACTAGACCATGTATCAAGTTGAGAAAGGGATTTAAAAATGTATGATAATTGAATATGGAATAGACTATGAAAGGTTTTATAGGACAAATTTCTCTTAAAACATGAAACTCCTAAAATGTGGCATAGGACTTCTCATCGATAAGCCTAGAAATTGCCTTCATCATTTGACCCTCTTAGAATGATCCATAATGACTAGGGATAGATGTGATGATTAAAATGAGAGATATGGATTATATACATGATATAAAATGCATTTTAGGTGTTCCTAGTCATCAAGATTCTTTTAGACATGATTTATCACTACCTATAGACCAAATAACTCATCTTTAACTCAACTTTCACATTTGCAACCAAAGTTGCCTTTAATTTTCCAAAAAATCCCATCAAAAGGAGTGTATAATAATTTTAAATATCCCTCATGTCCTTATATTCCTTAGTAAGACTTTAAAAGGCCTACCACTTAGAGTTTTCACCTTCTCACTTTCTTATTCACTATGACAATTTGGATTGGCTGAGATGAAGGCACTTGTGAGATTTTTTGATACATAAAATGGACATGAGGGGTTAGCTCATGTCCCAAAATATTTCATAAAGTGAATTATATCTACTAGAACCATTCTATAACTACACAACACCAAAAATATTAATGAAAATCCATCTCTCACATTGTTCATACAATTAAGGTAGAACTCAAGTTGATGGGGAGGAGTCCCATAAAGTCTTATGAAACTTCCAATCATCTCCTAAGCCATTATAGCCCATTTTGATGCATATTCTTATTTATTTTCCCAATCAAGTCTTTAGCAAGGGTTTTATAGGGTTTTAGGTGATTTTGCCCTCTAATTATTATTCATATAGGTATGATATCCAATTTTTGAACCAATTCCATAAAGTCCATGTTCAAGACCTCCTTAAATGTCCCCCAAATCCTAAAACTCCCATGTAAAGCCTCCAAGTAGGTGTGAGATCTCAAAATCACCCTCTCAATATTTATTCTCCATTCTATGTAGGCTTAAGTAAATTTGAGACAAAATATGGCTTGTCTATGACCTAGTTTGCATTCCAACATGTTGAGCAAACCTGATATCTTCCTAGAAGTCTTTTCCAAGTATTTGGAATGTTTTCCTAGCATTAGAAATAGAGTTAACCCTCTAATTGGGCTTTAGGTTTAGACTAGACCTAGTAGGTCTATTTGCATACTTGTAGGTTTAGACCACCTTACTTGGTTCTTAACCTCTATGTATTGGTTTTAATATTGTTCCATGTCTATCACAAACCATGAAATATTATTTCAAAGTTTCCATATCTTCAAGCTCACCTTATCATCTCTTTTCCTCAAAACCTATAGGTTTACACCCTTAGGGAGTGCCCTCTATCTTAGACAAAATAAAGGGAACTTCCCATATTGCCTCAGTAAAGTTGAGAATATGAGAGGATTTTCCAAGTGGTTTAGTTACTCTATACAAAATCCCAATATCTGGTCATGTCTCTAGCACCTCCAAATGTTTTAAACCCCAAGACAAACATGTGGAGATTGTTGATTATATAGTTATTATACATATGACTATAGGTTTTTTGTATGAGTCTATCTATTTTTATTATTTCCATTATATGAGAGTGTCATGGGATGGTTAATATCAATTTCTAGGTGTTCACCATGCTTAAAAACTTCCTATAATCCATGCTTGCACCTTCAACCCATGTTTTTACTCAATTAGGCCTCACTTGTAAACTGACTATCTCTTATCTTAGAGAGGGGCCTACATGTAGGGGTATCTACATGTTTTGAGCCTTGTGTTATAGACTTAATATTCCCTTAAAGTCTCTAATTACCTTTGAAAAAAAAATTGACTTACTCAAGTTATATTCATTCTATGTTGATCATCAGATATTCATGCTTTTAGGTCACTATATATATAGTCAACTAGAGTTGACCACTATCAAGGTAAGAGAGGTCCTATAAGTGAATATCAACATTGAAATTTGTGATTAATACATTTAGGTACTTTTGGAAATATTTATAAGAATTTACTAATGGCAAATTTTGTGTTTATAGGCGTAGTAATTATCCAAGGTATATGCCATGGCTAGTGAGTACCTACAGTCAGGCTATAGGTGGATATTCTAAGGGGAAGCCACCTATAGGTGGTTATTAGGACCAAAACATTATATTTCCACTTCCTTCAAGCTCCTTAGACCATTACTATGTCCCTTACCTTCATAGGACCACTTAACATGGATACATGCTCTTACATTGCTATCTTAAAATGTAGAGTCACTTGAAGTTCAAATCATGTAGATACTAATAAATGTTTGTAGTGAACAAATGTGTAAGTTTTAAGGCCTTCAAACATAAATTTCCTCTAGTCACATACCCACCCCATTTTTTAAGGTTATACCCCTTGGATAGGTATACAATATAGAAATATTTAGGTGCATCTAAACTCCTTTCTACACTTTTATATATTACCACCAAAAGTACTAAGGTCTTTATTTTGGAACTTTTAGGGAATTTGTTCTAAAGCTCAATTCCTTGATATGCACATAACTTCTTCCAACATACCTACCAATTTTGGCCTCAAACATGGTTTTCATGGAATCTTCAACACATAAAAACTTCATGAGGTTTTTAAAGAATTTCAAACTCTTCCATGACCATGCTCAAGTTTCTGTCTATGACCACCTATAGGTGTATATCTCAATATGCAGAAGGTGACTTTGAATATGTGTAGTGTACATGTATAAATGAGAATTCAAAGATTTTTATACCATATATGAATATTTAATTGGACTATTTTCACCATGGAGAACCTTATTCAACTCAAATACTCTCTTTCAATGTGATTAGTACTTGTGAGGCACCTTTAGGTATGTCTTGTTGTTTTAAACAAAGTAGTGAATGTAAGACTTGAGAAATCTGTATGTTATATGACCTTACACATTTTTTTCAATATATCTCCATCTTATTAAAACATTAGGAAGGTATCTAACGTGTTTGAACAACTCTATAAAACAATCTCAAGTCTCTTTAAGCCTACAGATGCACATATAATAACAAACAAGGTAGTGATGGTAGAATGTAAAATGTACATATGATGTATGCTTATATAACTATCTCTAGACCTTCATAAGTTCTTCAAATTAATATTATATATTTCATGGGGACTCAAACCAGATTGAATTCATCAACACAATGTGATTAACCTCCTTTTGAGACACCTATAAGTGTATAACAATGGCATATGACTATGTGTCTTAGAGAAATAAATGTCATAGTTAGTTGTATGATATTAGAGATGTTTAAATTGTTTGTTCATTCTCTAAGGAGATCTAAAATAATTTTGGATTCTTCATATACCTTCCATGAATGTTATCACACTTCAAGACACCATAACTATAGTTGGTAGCTTACTGGGAATTGATTATGTGTTGTATATGACTGTGTACTTGGTCAATACATTATCTTGAGAGACATATATTGTAACTAAGGTGATTTATATAACATGAAAAAGATGAATCATATCATACCATATTTACATGAAACCATTACAGAGAATGAAACCTTCTATAAGTGGTGAAAACTAATTGTAAGTCCACTAACATACTTCACCTATAACCTAAGAGGTTTGAACTCATCAAAACACTTCAAAACATGGAACAAAATATGGGAAACATGTGGTAAGGAAATTCACATCGTATTAAATCCATTTAATCATATGGATTGTAGAGACAACCTCAAACAGAAGCAAAACTTACAATGTGTGGGGATTAGTATGTAGAAAAAGATAGTCAACTTCTAAAGGATGGTTCATATATTAGAACACACCTATATACTAGGGGTTGAATCATTATATTGATTACTTAGTCCTTTTCTTAACTTTCTAATGTAGATTAAAACTATATGCATAGATCATATACACACAAGTACAAATAACATTAGATATACCATGGAAAACCCAATATGGGAAAAACCATCATGAGAATAATTGATAGAATCTACCATTTTAATCCAGCCTCATAATAAATAACCTCACTAGTTACAATGTTTAAGGGTACCAACCCTCAAGATAAATTGATCCCATGATTTAAAAGCACCTACTCTAAGGAATAAACCACTCCCTAACTAATCACCAACTCAACTTATCTGATGGCACCTACCTATCAGATTCTACTATGGAGATACAACTCTAGATTACAATATAGATTCATAAATGAATCCAATTCTATATTATATGTTATAGGTCTAGTCTGTAATTTGTCATTCTCTACACATCATCTCTCTTTTCTCTTCCACTCTACCTCTATGCTTGTATGTCTCTATATATCTCTATTTAACACTATTCAATAATACCAATAGCTTATGCCTATATCCTAGATGACATATATATAAGTAATTAATCTAGGGTTTCTATATCATCTATGTTCACACTAGTTTTTTAACACATCATACTTAGTTCTATTCGGCTTTAATTCCTATCTTTAACTACAAGTTTCCTACATCTTGAACTCATGATCTAGCACATGATTCTTGGTCTCATTACTATTTATAACATATATTAGGTTCTAGTTTTGATGCACATGCATTATCACATTAACTTAATTGATCAACATAATCAAACTCATTGTCTATGTCATATTTTATGGCTTACCTACATGTTTTTGCATGTTACTACACTTAACCATTAGGATGATCATATATTTGAGTATTGACCATTGATCTTAAGTTTAGCACCTTGAGTTGATGGTCCTAATTAAAATTTATCAACTTTAAAATATATCCAATGGATCAATTTATGATAAGCTTACATGCTCTATTCAATATTTGTATGCTTTTAGGATTTAATGTTTCAACTTTAAAATGCATCTATTAAAACCTTTGATCCAAAATCTTGCATGTCGTTAGATCTTAAAACTAGCATGAACTTTACTTTTGTCTTATCATTAAACATTGAGATATTTATCTCATCTTGTTTCTTCCTAAGTCTTTGCAACATATACATTCCATCGATCTCATCAAACTAAATCAGTCTTTAACTCACCTCTATCTCACTAAATGTTAAGAACTAAATACCATTGAGTCCACTCACTCCATTAGATCTTCATTACATGATCATTTGATCATCGTTCAATATTTTTATAAGCTCGATCTTTATCTCTAAAAAGCTCTCAAGAATGTTAAACTTGGAATTAGAGAGTACCTTCTACACATTATTGTCAGCTCCCATTATTGAGACACTTGGCATCCTTGCATTGATCATTGACTATTTAAATTTCAAATGCATCATATATTTACTATTGAAGCTCCATGATTTTGACACATGTCATTAACGTGTTCACTCATAGGTGCTTCTGACATATTGAATTCACTTGTTTCTAATGTGTAAAATTAAGTGCTAATTGTTAGATCTTATAACAAGATTTAACTTTACCTTTTGCAGATTGGACTAAGTATGGGGACCATCTCAATATGCTTTGAGTGTTATCTTTTTACCTTCATATCTTTTGCTTTGCTCATCTAACTATTATAAAATTTGGAACATATAAACTAGGCATGATATTGAACAAACACATATGTTCACCTCTTCCTTAATCCTTCATGCATGTTCTAGATATAATGCCATTAATATTCTCACTCAGATTATTCTTCCATAGAGATAAATATGCTTATAACTGCTTACAAGGCCAACTTTATTCTTGCATAACTTTTGTTGCACTTAGTCACATGACTTGAAATGTGGTACATAAGATCCTCTCACATAGGGGATTTCATCTTTATATTCATCTACTCTATAAACATTCATATGTGAAAGATATAACATCATAAATATCTTACTCAACTTTTTCTTACCATCTATAAATTTGATTGTGTGAAAACACTATCAAAATGTATGGGAACCCAGCTTTGCACATGCATAACTTTTGTTATGTTATATTGCATGACCTGATATTCAACACATAAAAATTAGGTACAAAAGTTAACAAACCCATATGATATTTTTGTCTTGATACCTTTATGTGTGTGAATGATGACCTCATCAACATGCTTGATTGGCTCTACTTTAAACCTTTTCAAAATTTTGCTAAGTGTAGAATCTTAGTGAATTCTTCTTGAGTAGCCAACTTTGCATCTTCAAATATTCTACCATGATTCATTGCATGACTTCAAATATGGTGCATAAAAACTATGGAATAATTTGATCATAAATATATGACCAACTCCCCCAGACTCATTCACACATGGTAATGGTGACATCAACAAACTACCTATTCATATTTTACATAATAGACCTAAAATCTCTAGATGATAAATATGAAGAACTAGATGAATTCCACTCATGCACACAAACACTCCCATCATTCTTGACCTCTGATAGGATCCCCTTTATATCCTCTAATCACCATATTCAAACCTAAGCATCAATGACATCCATAATGTCAATAATCTCCCTTTTGACATCAATGAAAATCATATTTCCAACAATCTCCCCCTTTGTCATTGATGGAAAACTAAATGGTAAAGGGACTCTTTATCACTATTTTTCAAAATGTTTCTCCTGCTTTATCAAATAAAGGAGTTTTTCTAAGAATATGCAACCATCAACTCATTAAATTTTTTCAAAAGTATGGATACCTATGTTGCCTTTTATCTTCTTATAGGGATTAACAAAGCTTCTATGATCCTCCCCCTAGACTCATGCCCTATCACTAAGATCTAGTGATGTGATGTAGGAGATACCACTCCCAGTTTATTTCTTATTTCATCACTTGAGCATATTTAGATCTCCATAACCCATGAAGAACCACCATATAGGCTTACTAGCCTTTTATCTTAGATTCAACTACATAGTCCTTTGATCTTAGGACCTGACCAATTACAAAGCTTCCATTTGTTTATGCATGAGGATTAAATACATTGTAAAAACACATGACTTGGTTGGATCAAGTCATTATCATAACCTTATTCAGTACTCATTTGTAATAGACATTACAACATCTTCAACTTGACTAAAGAATTTCACATATGCTTCCCTTCACATCATGCATAAATCCTCAATCCTTTCATTCTATTTGAGTTAGCTCCCCCTAACTCCATATTCTATCTTGCCAACATTGGCAGTTAAATAAGATCTCTTTTACATAAAATATTATCATACCTTGTAACCTCTCCTAGGTTACTTCAAAGAGGTAAATTTCAAAAAAAGATACATCACTTGAAATTCTCATACCTTTACACCAAGGGAATACCTAAATCACACCATAACTTCATTTAACACTTTTACATCATCATTTTACACATGTTCTCTACGTTTGGTGACCCAACTCAATGTACAACCCAAGATACACAATGCCAAGGGTTTCATGAATTTGAACTCTTATGCCAACCTTTGATACTTATTTCACACCAAGAGATAACCATCACTCTCTTCTACACAAATATTTGAGCTTCCACACCTTTCAAAACCTTAGCTTCATATACCATGGATTTAAGCATTAGGGTTTAACTAAGAAACCCTGTAATGTCCAAGAGTTAAAATAAATCCTTTTTGAGATCATTTCTCTTCATCTAAACCTATGGACCATATATATTATATGCATCATTATGTCACATGGAAACACTCATTCTATCCCTACAGACATTGTATACATAGCACTTTTATCATATTGACACACCAAATCTAATTAGTGTCACTCATTTCTTGCCTTATATAATATTTTAAAGAATACCATAACATCAATTGTTTCTCCACTAAAAGGAGGCTCTTAAAAAGCATAGATAGAGACACCTTACTTCACAATGTCTTAGAATAATGTGAAACTAGGAGTGGCCCATAACTCCTCATATTCCTTCTCCTCCTTGTTCATATTTTACTTATGGTTCTTATTCTTCTTCTTAGGCTTAAGAGAAGTAACATGATCATCTACTATAATTTTATCCTTTTCTTCTATGATTGGATTAACAATACATGATGACAACATAGATTCATGACATACCTTTTCATTTGATGAATCTTCCTTACAGCTCAGAATCTTATCACCAGACAAAGAAAATAATGTTCTATGCATGAAATTTTCTTAACATAATCATGATGTTCACTTGAATGTGTATACACTTTAGAAATATCCTCAACCAACACCTTAGACTTCACTTTGAGCTTTGTCTTTTAATCTCAACATGAGAAGACATTAAGAGCTCTTGACATTCTCTAACCTCTATATCATTATTCGTCATGGCTTGATCTTTCACTTTCGATACATGCTTGGGTTTTTTATATATCCTATTTTCCTCCTTTTTAGATACTTTTGAACCTTTGTTCCCATTGGGAGGCATGCCTTTCTTTACACTTTATGTCTTTGGTCTTACAAATATTATTCTATATTGTTTAGATATGTGACAAAAATTATTATAATTATAGCATATTAAATTTGTATCTAATAGGGGTAAAAATGTATTTTTGCTTAAAAAGTTTATTATCCTTTTCTATACAACTCTACATTCATTATCCCTATGACCAAATTGATTACAACTATAATAATATCCATATAAAAATGAATAATACCTAGTCATAGTATTTATTTATGTATTATGGGGATTTATTCTTAAATTAGGCTTCTTCAAATCTCTCTCTTTTGTAACCATATACATCAACTACCTTTGTCCTCCACTTCTTCGTTGAGTTTGTAGAGATGGACTCATTATTCTTCTTCCTTTTCTTAAGATTCTTTTCTCCTTTATATTTATTCACATCAGCAATGCTTGTATATGTCTTTGTATCCTTGCAAGCTTTTTCTTTCTTTGCTCTTGATCCTCCTTCTCTTTTGAAGTTATCATATAACTTTGTAGATGTACTAGCTATGGTATTTTTTCCTTTTTCATAACCAAGACCAAATCTCTCTTTTCAAGGCTTTTAAGAGTTAATCAATTCATCAAGAATTACTAGACTTCCTTTTAGCTTGAGACCTTTGTCTATTTGTTTTTCAACGTTTTCAAGTTCTTTTATCAAAGCCACTATCTATGCTTCTAGATTCATGCATTCATCCAATTTAGACCGTAGTTCATATTTGAATACATCTTCTATTCTTTTATCCTCTTAAACTTGTGTCTTTAAGATTACTACTATCTGATCAAATCTTTCAAGATTTTTGGATAGCTTTTCAATTTATTTTTATCAAACCTTCTTCTTCCTTGATTTTTATTTTCTTAGCATGTTAATCTCATCTAGAGCATAGATGAGTTCACATTCTAGGTCTACTTCTCCTTCCTCTTCTTCATCAGAGTCTTCAACTTATTCTTGATATAGATATATAAAAGTTGATCCTAATGCCATTAATAGGGATTCATTTCCCTCACCCACAAAGGTACAATCATGGTCATCATTTGAGCTATCACACTGATCCAATGAATCATTATCTTATCTTATATGCAAGACATTATTTTTAAAGAAGTTCTTATTTTTAGAATAGTGGGACTTCATCCTTTTTCCATCCTCTTCTTGCTTAGATTTATCCTTTTTTCATAAAGGAATTTAGTATAAAAATGTGTTACCTTACCATAGTTAAAGAATTTAAAGGGTAACTTACCTTTGTGATTTTTAGATCCTCTTTTAAATATTTTGACAAATTTGGCTTCTTCTTCATTAGTCTCCTCAGATATGGATGTAGATGATTCTACTTTTACTTTCTTGGATGCTTTGAATGCAACTTCTCTCTTGGAAGTATCTTCTTCTCACACTCTCATCTCATAAGTAGTGAAGGTTCCATAGAAATCATCAATAGTGACTTTATCAAGAACTCTTGATTCCTCTATTATAGATATTTTAGAGTCATACCTTGATGGTAGAGATATTAGGAACTTTTTGATAATGATTGATTATTTCATCTCTTCTCCAAGGCCTCTTATTACATTTACTATTTCATCTACTCTAAGAAAGTATTCTATAATTTTATCTTCTTCATTCATTTTAAGACTTTTAAACATACCTCTGTATATTTATAGCTTGGCTTGTTTTACCTTCTCATCACCCTCATAGATGCTCCATAAAGGATAGCATTCTTTGCCTTAACATTTATCTCATATGCCTTCTTTGAAGCCTGATCAATATGAGTTATATCATGGGTTATATATCCATTTACAATAGACATCCATACATAAAACCTTAAAGAGGATAATTATGATTCCATTATAATGCTCCAAAATGCATAGTTTGATCCCAAAAAAAGAGGTGTTTTATTTGAGGAAGAGCCTTCTTGACTAGCCATTTGTGTTCACCATCCAAGGTCTACTTGAGCTGATTAATCTTCTTCTTAGAAACTAGGGATCTAATACTAATTATTGGAACATAATTATATAATGAGAGGGGGGTTGAATTAGTATATTGATAAACTTAGTCATTTTCTTAACTTTTTAATGTAGATAAAAACTATATGTAGAGATCTCATACACAAAAATAGACACAACAATAGATATACTATGGAAAACTTATTATGGGAAAAACTACCATGATAATAGATACTAGAATCTACCATTCTAATGTAACCTTATAATAAAGAACCTCACTAGTTACAATATTTAAGGGCACCAACCCTAAAGAGACACTAATCCCCTAATTTAAGAGCACCTACTCTAAGGAAGCATCCACTCCCTAATTAAGCACCAACTCAGCTTATTTGATTACACCTACCTATTAGATTATACTATGGATCTAAAACTCTATATTACAATATAGATTCATAACTGAATCCAATTCTCTGTTATAGCTCTAGTCTATAACTATTCATGCTCTGCACTTTATCTCTCTTTTCTCTTTCACTCTACCTCTCTACTTCTATATCTCTATATATCCCTATTTAACATAATTCAATAATACCAAAAACTTCTACCTATATCCTAGATGACATGTATATATAATCAATTGATCTAGGGTTCATATCTAATCTATGTTCACACTAGTTTGCTAACACATCACGCTCACTTTTATTGGACTTTAGTTCTTGTATTTAACTACAAGTTTCTCATGCCTTGAACTCATGTTCCACCACCATGATTCTTGGTTTTACTACTATTTATATCATAGTTTGGGCTTTGGTTTTGATGCACATGTATTATTGCATAAATTTGATTGATTATCATAATAAAATTTGTTGTCTATGTCATATTTTACAACTTACCTACATGTTCTTGAATTTTACTATGCTTGACCATTAAAATGATAATATATTTAAATATCAACCATTGATCTTACGTTTGGTGGCATGATTTGATGGTTTTCATTCAAATTAATCAACTTTAAAATTCATTTGTTAGACCAAGTTATGATAGGCTTACATGTTTTGTTCGATCTTTGTACACTTCCAAGCTTTAAAGATTCAAATTTAAAATGTGTCTATCAGATCCTTTGATTTGAGCTCTTGCATGCCATTAGATCTTAAAACTAGCATGCATTTTACTCTTATCTTGTCATTAAACATCAAGTTTTTTATCTTATCTTGCTACTTTATAAGTCTTTGGAACATATACACTCCACTGATCTCATCAAACTATCTCAAAATTTGACTCACCTCTATCTCATTAAATGTCGATCATTTGATCCCATTGAGTCTACTCCCTCTGTTAGATATTCATTGTATGATTATCTACTCATTGTTCGATCTTATGACAAGCTTGATCTTTATTTATGATGAGCTTTCAAAAATGTGAAACTTGGCATTCGTTTATGCCTTCTACATATTAATGTCACTTATTTCTATTAAGACAATTACCATCCTTTAATTGATCAATTATTATTTAAATTTGAACTACATCATAAATTTATTATTCAAGCTCCATGATTATGATACTTATCACTAGCACATTCACTCATAGGTGCCTTTGACATATTAAATATGTTGTGCATCATTGGATCTTTAACATATGATTAAGCACTAACCATTAGATCTTATAATAAGTTTGAACTTTACCTTGTGTAGATTTGACTATAGGGACCATCTCAATATGCCTAGAAAGCTAACTTTGCACCTTCATATCTTTTGCTTTGCTCATCTTCTTAATCTAAAATTTGGACCATATAAACTAGGCATGATAATTAAGAAACCCATATGCTCATATTCTCTTTAATTCTTCATGTATGATAAATATAATAACATTAATTTGATCCCTTATATTATTTTACCATAGAGCTAACTATGCTTAGAATTGCTTAGAAGGCCAACTTTGTTCTTACATAAATTTTTTTTCCCTTAGTTGTATGACTTGAAATGTGGTGCATAAGATACTCTCACAGAGGGAATTCAATCAATATATTTATCTTCTCTATAAACCTTCATATATACAAGATATGACATCATAAAAATTCATACTTAGCTTTATCTTGGCATCAACAAATTTGACTGTGGGAAAACACTATTAAAATGCCTGAGAGCCCAACTTTGCACATGCATATATTTTATCTCACTACATCATATGACATAATATTAAATTCATAGAAATTATGCACATAAATTAAAAAACCCATATGATCATTATATCCTAGAACCTCTATGCATGTGAATGCTAACCCCATCAACATGCTTACTTAGATCTACTTTAACCCTTTAGCTAATTTGGCTATGTATAGAAATTAGTGAATTCTTCATAAGTAGCCAAATTTGAATCCTCTTATCTTATACCACACTTAATTTCATGAATTTAAAGTTGTCATATAAAAAATAGGGACTAATGTGATCATAATCATATAACCAACTCCCCCAGACTCATCCACATGTGGCAATGGTGACATCAACAAACTACTTATTTAGATTTTCCTTTATAGACGCAAAATATCTAGATGATAAATATGAAGAACTAGATGAATTTGACTCATGAACACAAGCACTCCAATTTTCCTTAAATTCTGAAAGGATCCCTTACATATCCTCTAATCATCATATTCAACTCTGATCATCAATGACATCCATAATACCAAGAATCTCCCTTTTGACATCAATGACAATCATATTGCCAACATCATAAAACATAGGAAGCCAATCCTTGAAATATTAATATGAATGTGAATTTCACTAAGTGTACTATCCACCACCTATATCATTTGACCTAGAAGTGTTCCTACTAGTTGTACAAAAAAGAAATATGTTGATTAGTTTTACTTGTCTAGTGGAGCAATGTATATATTGAATGGTTTTGGTCTAATTTTGGCACTTATAGATTATATAAATCAATGGAATGGAGTCAATTAAGTTTAAAAGTCACTCTATAATCTTCTCCCACATGCCACTCTCTCCCATATGGCATACAACCATTAAAATTTCCTCTTTTTCACTTGTTTTCTTGATTTTCAATTAGGAATATGCAATTTTTAGTTAGTACTAACATTATTTACAATGAATATGACATATTAGATAGTGGAAGGAAGTTTATAACACATGGACACCTAAGAAAACTATACCACCTTCATTTATGACTCCTAAGTGATATATAATGACATAAAGACTAATATGGACTATAACTAAAGCTAAAATCATGATAAATTACATAAAATGAACCATGACACACCCTATGACATTATATAGACCCATATATAAAGTTTTGGACTATGGGGAGTTGATTCATTTTGACTTGTGGTCAAAATGGTCAACATTTTTAACAATTTACGAAGGGGGTATGTTTGCTATGCTAAGAATAGTTGCCTAATCATATCCATTGGGTCATGAAGTCACCTATACATTATTTTGACACATAATTTTCCTTTGAGACTAAACAAAACAAAAATTAAATACACACAAAACAAGACACACTAAAGGAATCAAGCATGTGTTTAATTAAAACACTTATTGAACATAACACTACTCAAAGAAAGACACACACAACTAATCTAATATTTATAAAATCCTCATTCTTGAGGTGAATAAAATATTATCATACGTTAACCAGGGCCAAAGATAGTTCCCCTTGCATCTTTGTCACTCCATGAAGGCAATCTAGCTTAAGGAACATACTCATCATCAACCACTTGCATATGTAGGTGATCAAGAAGCCTACCACCTCTATGTATTTTTAGGCCTATAAGTGAACTATTTATATCCTTCATGAATGATATTTATTTCTCTCTAAGATCATTTATTGAGGCTAAAAATTTTATTGATCCTTTTCATATTTGATATGCCTTCCTCAAACTATAGATTTGAATGTATGTCAGGTGCCTCATCTTTGTGCTATGCTAGGTTAGTATATGCTTGATACATGGAATCATCAAGATCTTCTATTTTATGTTCCAATACCATTGAATATGGAATAACCTTAGATAAAGATCTTGACTATCATTCAAGCACAACCAAATCTACGTTGACCTCATTCTCTATGTTTCCAACTTCCTAGGCAATAGCTTCATTAAACTCTTACATGACTACAAACCCTTAATTAGCATAATAAAATTCATTTTCATGTTTGACATAAAACTTAACAAAGTTTTCATTATTCTCATTAGTAATTTTGATACCATATTTGAAATCTCTTAGAGAAAAATGAGTCTTACCAAGTTGATCAAATTCTATGCATATGGCATAAAACCTTTTCCATAGCTCCTCCTCATTCACAACATGACACTCTTTTCCATTCTTGGTGAGACACTCAATATCATGTTTTTCAAAATCATTAGCACACACATTAGATATAAAATTCTTATGAGGGGAAGTATCATTACCTAATCAATCAAACTCTTGACATATGTCATTAAACCTTTGCCATAAGCCATCCTCATCTCCCTCATGAGTGTCATCATCAAGGGAAAATTCATCAATAGTAGGTAAAAATACATAATTATTCAAAATATGGTGATCAATTAGGTTCTTCAACATATTATAATCATACTCATGAATCATGTAGTTACCTTCAGTATCTTATAAGAAAGAACATTTTACACTTACCCCATCTCCCTCAAATGGCTCTTTATATATGATATAAGTGACAAGGTTAGGTTACTAAAAGTATGCATTAGGATCATGATCATAAGCATGTGCATCATATTCATCCATAAATAAGTCATATATTCCTCAAATTTTAGAATAACCATCATCTACATTAGGTTCCTCCTTCTCATTGATCACACAATTCAAGTTAGAGAATGCTTCAATGTAGGGCTCAATGTGAAACCTTTGCAAGAGGATGAGTTCTTTGGTCACCTTGGCTACATACCTTATCCTAAAGGCAAAGAAGGACTAGTCATGTTAGAGATAACCACCTATCTTTTTTTTAATATCCCTTGAAAGATAGATTGAAAAATGAGTATGAAGCTCAATAACAACTGTCTTAAAAGAATGAAAATATAGGGAAGTCATGGAAGAATAATTTAAATTTTTTTATCATCCATACTAACTTAGAAGGTGTACCATATATATAAATAAATAATTTTCTATTTGGTTCATATTTTAGGCCCAATTTATTAGCTACAACTTTGAGTATGATTGATATAGAAGTACCACTATAAATTATGCAATTATGGAGTAACTTATCACCCACTTTGAGAGTGAGGTAGAAAGGTGGAGGCTTCATAGCTCAGGTAGATGGTTAAATAATCTTATTATGGGAATTTATAAGAGTAACATGACCATGAATTTCACTTGAAGGTGAAGGAATAGTAGGAATAATGGATAGCTACTTTTGTAATAGCTATTTTTGGCTAGTCATATGAAGGACATCCCACAAGGAGATATATTCTTTGGTACTTTTGAATGAATCCATTATTTTTAGGATATAATTAATCACCTTATCTTGAGTATTTGGATATAAAATATTGATTTGAACTTAAGTAATTGAGACACCTTGAGCATACCTTACCATGTTTTGACTTGAAGGAGATGAAGGAGCATTTGGGATTATCATATTTGAAGCTATGATTTCTTGCCTTGGAAGAGTATTAGATGAAATTATAGGAATGATATTATCACCTCCTAAATAATTCCTTTTGTATCTAGTGTTGTATAAAATAAATTTTCCTTGATTGATCACAAAAGTATCTTCTACTAAGAAGTTGGAGAAGCTTTCTCCTTGAAGATGTCAATCCTCATTTTCTTGCATCATGACTTCATCCTTAGTTGATAAGAGAGGAGTGATTCTTCTTTGAAAAACTAGATATTTATCTCCACCTTCATTAGAATCCAAAAATTAGCCTTGTTATTAATATTTTCATTGTATGAAATTGTTATGCACTAGTACCATCTGTGTTGCATTGGTAGTGGAATTGGGATTGTACACATTGGTAGGCCTATTAAAGTTGGGTTGCCCTTGACCTATTCCTCTCCCATGTTGTTGGCCATATTAATATTGATATGTATATGGGTTTTTATGATCACTTATTTTCCTAATCTAAGCTCTTACCATTTAAAATTATTCATATGGATCCATGGCATCATCTACCTTATTAGGAACATCTCTAGGCTTGGTGTTGGCATTAATAACTTGGGCTAAATTTGTAATATTAGCAAGAGTATTAAGAAGCAAGGGCATACACATCTTAGGAGGAAACATTCATAATTTAATGAGGCCATTATAATTTCTTATGGCAAGTTCATATGCTTGGGTAATAGTGAAACCACCCATGGATTAAATCATAATATCAATATCAATACCAATAGCTCTCAATTATGTAGAGAAAACAAAAATAACAAGTAGTCTCATGGGAGGAGGCAATATATACCAAGACTTTTGAAAACACTCATTTAATTCATGTATTATTTCCTTGGGATCTCTTTTAATCACATTTAACTAATGTATGATAGAAGTATGGTCATTTTCATATTAAAACATTGAATTTAGGAACAATCTATTGTTGTCCCATGATGTGATGCATCCACCAGAAAATTCCTATACCAATCAAGTGATTTAATTCTAAGGGAAATGGCAAGGAGTTTGACTATAATATTATCCTTAGTGACATTATTAAAACTAAAAAAAATGAATATATCCCTAATGTGTTTACTAAGTGTGACATGAACCTCAACATTCAATGTAGACACACTCTTTGTAGCATCAGGATGAATTTCATCATAGGCCTATTGGTTAAAGGAAGGAAACTCATGTTACCTAGCCATGTTTTCTTAAATATATTAAATTTATTCAATACCTTCACTTTCTTGGTTAGAAAAATATTTTTAGTCTTCAAAGAGGATATTAAGTTGAGGGTATTGAACTTCAAGAGGAAGTTTAGGCTAGATAGGTGGATTGATAGGATTAAACAATCTACTAGATGTTGACATAGTAAGGATAAGGAATTATGAGATAAAATATATGACAAAATTATTTCCTTAAACTATATTTTACCTTAAATGTAGTCATCATATGTTAAGTATCACATCAATTTGTAGTTGATGTTGCCAAGATCAACATTTACCTTAATAAGTTGTCTTGAAGATAATGGGTCCCACCAAGCATGCTAGAACTATTATAAAAAAATATTACACCATATATGATGATGTTAAAGCCTCCTCAAATTTTTGGTAACATGGGAATGCTTATTTTTATTTCGGTTCACCTATAGTAGAAGTAGAACTCTAGGTTTAAGAGATATCTCCCTAAATATACCTTGAAATGCTTATCACCTACTTAACTAGTTACTTGTGTGAAAAATTATATAAGTTTACATGAAATGAAACTAATACAAGGGGGTGATACACTATAATTATTTCCACAAGACCATCATACTTTTATCACAATTAAACAAGACATGCAAACTAGCTTCCAAGTCTTAAAAGGTTCTAACATAAGTGTTTCAACATAGAGGTGATATACATTTGGGAACACAAGGTAAGTGAACTAGAGGGAATATTTCACACCATAAGAATAATTTTACACTTGAAATGAGTCTAACACACTAGATAGACTCTATATGAACTTTTATAACAAGAATTCTTTCATAAACATGAGAGGATAAGGAGAAGCAAGGATAGAAGATTATCACTTAGCATCACCATGCATCACTTTGCACAATTAGACAAATGTAAAATAACTAAAAATAAGACTTTAATTTATTATTCAAAGGAAAAATACAATTTCAATCCATTAGGGCTTCACCATACATGGTGTGGTATTAGTCTACAAGAGCCAAAATGTGTACTACTTATAGAATTAGAGAGAGAGGAGAAGAGAATGAAGTCCAACAGTCCATAAAACATGTGTCAAGCTAAGAAATGTAGTTACACATGTATGATAATGTAATATTTAATATACTATGAAAGGTCTGGTAGGATAAGTTGTTAGGAATAAAAAAAATAATTAATGTAGAATAATTTCATAGAATCGCAATAATAAGAGATATGAATAAAGTTAAAATTACATAATAAGAAGACAAGATTTAACATGTTTCATATAGTGTGGGATAAATGAAAAAATAAAAACTTCCTCATATTTTATTACAATCCAATAATAATACAATCCACTCTCAAATATTTCTTCTCATAATTATAATGCACAAATATTGTTTAGAGTTGTACTCAACAAACTCTCTTGATTTCACACATGAATTCACACACTCTATCCAAATTATAATTTTTTTATAAAACCAAATATGTTAAATTATGTATGTACATATATAATACATCAATATATAATTGACACAATGTTATTACAAAACAATGGGTACTAAAACCATGGGCCAAGTTAACCCATAATGGTTCCCTATTAAGGGGATCCAAAACATTTAATGTACATAAAGAATGTACATTAAATTTTAATGTAAAATATTTTAAATACATTTTAATGTGTAAATATGCTCTGAAAAATAACACAAGTGTCTCTTAAAACATGAAACTCTTGAAACATGGCATAGGACTTCTCATCTATATGCCTAGAAATTGCCTTAATTAACCCCCTTAGAATGCTAAAAAATAGAATAGGTAAATATGTGATGATTGAATTCAGAGTGAGGGGTTTTATACATGATAAAACATGAATTATAGGTTACCCTAGTCATAAATATTATTTTGGACATGAGTTATGACTTCTTATACTTTAAATAACTCCTCTTTCACTCACATTACACACTTGATAACAAAGTTTCCTTAAATTTTCAAAAAAACTCCATAAAGAGGAGTTTATGAAATTTATAAATATATTTCATGGCCTTATATTACTTAATTAGAGCTTAAAGGTCCTACAAATTATATTTTTCACCTTCTCACTCACTTGTTCACTATGCCAATTTAGACTATCTGAGATGATGTCACTTGTAGAGGCACTTGTGAGATTTTATAATGCATGGAATTGATATGAGGGGTTAGATTAGGTCCCAAAATATCTCCAAAAGTGACTTGAATCTTTTGGAAACCTTATATACCTACCCAACACCAAAAATAGTCAATAAAATTTATTTTACACCATATCTATACAAGTAGGGTAGAACTCAAGTTGATGGAGAGGAGTCCTAGGGATTCATATACAACTTATAATCATAGCCCAATCCATTTTAGCCCATATAAATTCATATTATTCTCTATTTTCCCAATTAGGGCCTTAGTAAGGGTTTTAGAGGCTTTTAGGTGATTTTCCCTATAAGGATTATTAATACTAGTCTGAATCAAATTTGTGAATCAATTCCACAAATTTCATGTTCAGGACCTCCTTCCACATCCCCCAACTCCTCAGACTCCCATGCAAATCCTTGAATTAGGTGTGAGCTCTTCAAATTTCCCTCTCAAGCCTTGTTATCGATTTTATGCAAGCTTAATTTGATTTGAGCCAAAATATGGCATGTATGTGACCTAATTTGCATTCCAAAAACTTAAACAGACCTAATATATTCCTAAAAATCTATTCCAATGATTTAAAATGTTCTCCTAGCACTATAAATAGAGTTGACCCTCTAATTGAGCTTTAGGCTTGGACTAGACTTAATAGGTTTACTGGCATACTTTTAATTTTTGACCACCTTGATTGGTTCTAAACCTATATCCATTTGTTTTACTATTATTTCATGTCTATCATAACCCATTACATCTTCTTTTAAATTTTCCATAGCTTCAAGCTCACCTTGTGATCTCTTTTCCTCACCACTTTTCGATTTGCACCTTTGGGGAGTACCCTCTTTCTGAGATAAAATAGAGGGAACTACCCCTATTTAATTAGTAAAGGTGATCATATTAGAGGATTATAAAATTGGTGTATATCTTCTATACCAAATCCCAAGATCTAGGCATGTCTTTAGCACCTCTAAATGTTCAAAATCCCAAGATAGACATGTGCAGATTATTCATTGTGAAAGCTTTATACATATGACTATAGGTTACTTGTATGATTCTCTCTATTTTAATTATTTACATGCTATTCAAGTTTCATTGGATGGTCACTCTGCTTATCTAGGTGTTCATCATGCTTATAAACTTCCTATCATCCATGTTTGCATCTTCAACCTATGTTTTTGCTCAACTAATCCTAACTTGTAAACTGAATGAGTTTTACCTAAGAGAGGGGCCTACCTATGGGTATATCTGCATGGTTTAGTCCTTGTGTTATTGATGTACTATTACTTTTAAGTCTCTAATTCACTTTCAAAATAATTTAGACTTGTTCAAGCTATGTTCATGCTATGCTAATACTGAGATATTCATGCTCTTAGGTTATTATATACACATTCAATTGGAGTTGACTAATATCAAAGTAATAGAGTTATTTGAGGTGAATATATACCTTTAAATATATTTTTAATACATTTAGGTCATTTTTTAATTTTCTATAAGAATTTTCCAATGGTAAAGTTTATGTTTGTAGGCTACTAGTTCTCCAAGGTATATGTCATGGCTAGTGAGTACCTATAGTTAGGCTATAGGTGGATATTCTGAGGGAAATACACCTATAGGTGTTAAATAGATGTTCTTTGATTTATCACAAAATTATCTTCCATCAATAACCTATTTAATATTTCTACTTGAGGCTACCAATCCTTATTTGTGTGCATCATGACTTCATCTTTGGTTGATAAGAGAGGAGTGACTCCCCCTTAAGAAACTAGGGATTTCTCTCCACCTTCATTAGAATCCATAAATTTGCCTTATTTCTAATATTATCCTTTCATAAATTTGATATGAACTAGTACAATATCCATTGAATCGGTAGTGAAATTGGGATTGTACACATTGGCAGGCTTATTAAAGCTGGGTTACCCTTGACTTCTTTCTCTCCCATATTATTGGCCATATTGTTATTGATATGGATATAGGCTATGATGAGAAAATTATTGCCTAAGCTGAGCCCTTAAAATTTGAGTTTTTTCATATGGATCAATGGCATCATCCACCTTCTTAAGAACAACTCTAGGCTTGTTGTTGGCATTAAAAACCTGGGCCATATTTGGAGTATTAGCATGATTATTAGGAATTAAGAGACAACATAAGAGGTTACTTTCATGCTAGAATGAGGCCATTATTAGCTCTATTTTCAAGTTCATATGCTTGGATAAGAGTGAAACCACCCATGGATTGAAGCATAATATAAATATCAGTACCAATAGCTCTCAAGTATGTAGGGAAGACAAAACTAGTGAGTGGTCTCATGGGAGGAGGCAATCTATACCAAGTCTTTTAAAACGTCTTATTGAAGTCATGCATTATTTCATTGGGAGATATTTTTATCACATTGGGATGATCTATGAGAGAAGTATGGTCAATTTCATATTCAAACCTTCAATTTAGAAACACTCCAAAGTTATCCCATGATGTGATGCATCCCATAGTAAAAGTCCTATACCAATCAAGTGCTTTCCCTATAAGGTACATAGAAAGGAGTCTAGTGTAAATATTATCCTTAGTGAGATTGTGTAAACTACAAAAATTTGAGATATCCCTAATGTGTTCACTAGGTGTGACATGACCCTCAACATTAAATGTAGGCACACTCTTTGTAACATTAGGAGGAATGTCATCATAGGCCTCAAGGTGAATTGTATTTTGAGGATTAAAGGTAAGAAAGGCATGTTACCTATCCATTTTATCTTAAATATATTTTATTTCTTCAATACCTTTACTTTATTTTCTATAAAAATATTCTTGGTCTTCAAAGGGGAGATTAGGATAAGGGTATTCAACTTTAAGAGAAAGTTCAGGCTGAATAAATGGATTGATAGGACTGAGAAATCTACTAGATGATGACCTATTAAAGACCATGAAGTATGAGAGAAAATTTATGAAAAAAAATGGCACTAAACTAGATTTTACATTGAATAGAGTCATCAAATGTTGAGTAACACAATAATTTGTAGTTGATGTTATTAATATTAGCGTTCACCTTGACAAGCTATCTTGAAGATAATGCATTAGTCCCACCAAGCATGCCAAAACAATTATCACTAAATATTTAATTTTATAGGAGGGTTTTCAAACCTCCTCTAGATTTGGGAAACATGTTAATACTTATAGGTATATGAGTTTACATATAGTAGAAGTAGAAATCTAGGTTTAAGGGTTAGATCCATGAATATACCATGAAATGCTTATCACCTACTTAGCTAGTTGCTTGTGGGAAAAGAGATACAATTTTTCATGTTATTAAACCAATATAATGGGGTGATACACCATAAGGATTTACACAATACCATCATACTTATATCATAATGAAACAAGACATGCAAACTAGCTTCAAAGTCCTAAAAGGTTCTAACATAATTGTTTCAACATAGAGGTGATATGCATGAGACAACACAAGGTAAGTGAACCAGAGGGAAGATTTCACACTCTAATAACAATTTTACACAAGAAATGAGTTTAACACACTAGATATAATCTATCTAAATTTCTAGATTAAGAACACTTGCATAAACATGAGAGGATAATGAGAAGCAAGGATAGAAGATTCACTTAGCATAACCATACATCACTTTGAACACCTAGAAAAATGTTCATGAACTCATAGCTAGACTTATATTTATTATTCAAAGGAAAAATAAAATGTCAATCTAGTATTTATTTACCATACATGGTGTGGTATTAGTCTATAAAAGCCAAAATCGCTATTAATTATAGAATTTTATAGAGAGGAGAAGAGAATGAAGTCCAAAAATCACAAGAACATGTGTCAAGATGATAAATGGAGTTAAAAATTCATTAAAATGGAATATATAATAGACCATACAAGGTCTGATAGGACAAATGTCTCTTAAAACATGAAACTCCTAAAATGTGTCAATAAGACTTTTCATTTACATTACTATAAAATGCCTTCATCATTTGAACCCTTTGGAATGCTCCAAAATAAAATATGGATATATTTTATGATTTATCTAAGAGGGAGGAGTTGTATAAATGCTCCAACATACATCAGAGGTATCCCTAATCATCAGGACTCATCTGGATATGAGTTATCATTTCCTATATTCCAAATAACTCCTCTTTTACTCACCTTACACACTTAGCACCAAAGTTGCCTTTAGTTTTCCAAACCAATCCATATAGAGAGTTTATTATAATTTTAAATATATAATGTGGCCTTATATTCTTTAGTCAATACTTAAAGGTCCTCCCACATAGATTTTTCACCTTCTCACTTGCTTTCATCCTATGCCAGTTTGGACTAGCTAAGATGAAGGCAATTATAGAGGCACTTGTGATATTTTTTGATATATGAAATGGAAATTAAGGGTTAGATCAAGTCACAACCTATCTGCCAAAGTGAATTTCATCTCTTAGAACTATTATATACCTACATAACATAAAAAATAGTCAATAAAAACCATTCTCTACCTTGTCTATATAAGTAGGGTAGAACTAAAACTAATGGGGAGGATCCCTAAAGAGTCCTCTACAACATATAATCATCTACCAAGCCATTTTATCCCATTTGGATGCATCTTATTCTCCATTTTCCCAATCAGGTCCTTGATAAGGAATTAAGGTAATTTTACCCTCTAAGGATTGTTCATACAAGACAAAAATCTAATTTGTGAACTAATTCCACAAATTTCATGTTAAATACCTCATTAAACATTCACCAACCCCTCAGACTCCCATGTAAATCCTCCAAGTAGGTGTGAGCTCTCAAAATTTTGCTCTCGAGCTTTATTTTCCATTTTATGCATGCTTAAGTTGATTTGAGCCAAACTATGGCTTGTGTATGACCTAATTTACATTAAAAAAAACTTGAAAACACTTGATATGTTCCTAAAAACGTGTTATAAGTGTGTTTAATGTTCTCATAGCACTATAAATTGAGTTGACCCTGTAATTGGGCTTTATATTTGGACTATACCTAGTAGGTATGCATGCATACTTGTAGGTTTAGATCACCTTGATTAAATCTCAAACTATATGTATTGGTTTTAATCTTGTTCCATTTATATCACAACTCATGAAATCTTGTTGCAAAATTTCCATAGCTTCAATCTCACCTTGTCATATTTTTTCCTCAAAACCTACAAGTTTGCATCCTTGGGGAGTGCCCTCTATCTAAGACAAAATATAGGTAACTTAACTTCTTACCTTAGTAAATGTGAGAATATGATAGTATTGTATAAGTGGTGTATATTTTATATACCAAATCCAAATATCTTGAATTTTATTTATCACCTCCAAATATTTAAAATCCTAAGAGATACATGTGGAGATTGTTGATTCTATAGGATTTATACATATGACTGTAGGTTTCTTCTATGAGGATCTCTATTTTAATTTTTTCCATGTTATGATAGTGTCATGGGATGGTCACTCTCCTTTTATAAGTTCTACCCATTCTTAAAAACTTCCTATCATCCATTCTTGCATCTTCAACCCATGTTTTTGCTCAACTAGGCCTGACTGGTAAACTGACTATATTTTACCTCTTAGAGGAGCCTACTTGTAGGTATATCTACATGGTTTAGGCCTTGTGTTATTTAATTAATATTTCCTTTACATATATAATTCCATTTGGTAATCATTTATAATTATTTAAACTATTTTCATTTTATGCCAATCTTAAGATATTCATGTCTTAAGGTCATTGTATACACAATCAACTGAAGTTTACCACTATCAAGCTAAAAAAGGTCCTACTGGTGAATATCCACCTTGAAATATATGATTAATAAATTTAGGTCCTTTTTTAATTATTTGTAAGAATTTCCAAATGGAAAAGTTTTTTTTTTTTGAAGGCCTAGCAATTCTTTAAGGTATATGTCATGGTGAGTGAATACCTGCAGTCAAATTATAGGTGGATATTTTGAGGGTAAGGCACCTATAGGTGGTGATTAAGACAAAGAAAATATATTTCAACCTCATTCAATATAATTTGACCATTATTGTGTCCCTTACCTTCATAGGACCACTTAACATAGATTCATTCTCTTACATTACTATCTTAGGATGTAGAGTTACTTGAAGTTCAAATCCTATAGAACAACACTAAATGTTTGCAGTGAACAAATGTGTAACTTTGAAGGCCTTCAAACATCACTTTCCTCTAGTCACACACCCACCCAATTTTTAAAGGTTCTACCCATAATATATGGATACAAGATGAAAACATTTAGGTGCATATAAAATCCAAGATACATTGTCATATATTAACACCAAAAGTACCGAGGGCCCTATTTTAGAGCTTTTAGGAATTTGTCCCTAAAGCTTAGTTCCTTCATATATAGATAACTTCTTCCAACCTTGTACCAATTTTGGACTTAAACATGTTTTTCATGGCATATTAAAAACATACAAATTTCATGAGGGTTTTAAAACATGACAAACTCTTCCATGGCCATGCCTAAGATTCTATGTAAGGATACCTATAGGTGTATATCTCAATATATATATATAGTAACTATGAATATGGGTAGTGTACATGGAAAATGAGAATTTAATGAGTTTTATACCATATATCAACCTTAAAGTTAACTCTTTTCACCATGGATAACCTCATTTAACTCAAATACTCCCTTTAAATGTCATTAGTACTTGTGAAGCACCTGTAGGTATGTCTTCATGTTGCAAACAAGGTAGTGAATTCAAGACTTGAGAAATGTGTATGTTATATGACCATATACATGTTTTTCAAGTTATATACACCTTATTAAAACCTAATTAATGTCTTTAACATGTTTTAACATCTTTATAAAACAATATCATGTCTTTTTGAGAGCTTACAGATGCACATACAATAATAAACAAGGCAATGAAGGTAGAATGTATAATGTACATATGATGTATGATTCTATAACTAGATATAGACCTTCATAAGTTTTAGATTAAGGTAAAAATAGGTTTTGAAGGGACCAACAAACCCTTAAACATAGGAAGAAGGATATAATAATAACGCCCTCAGGTAAAACAAACCTAACACCTACTACTGAGCAATATAAAAAATAGGTTTTACAGGGGCCTAAAACCACAAGTAAAGATCATCAAAAGAAAGATCCCAGGTTTTACAGAGACCTGGAAACTCAAGTATGTAAAGAAAAAAAAGGACTAGAAAATGGAACCAATTATAACATCCAACTAAAAGGACCAGAATAGTAAGAGTAGAAAGACCCTATTCTTCTAATTCTAGGATCATCTTCACCGCTTCCTTTCCAATCACAACAATTTCTTGTATGGATATTGTAGCTAACATGGCAGACTCTTGGATTACTTTCTTCCTCAAGTTCTATCTAGTCCTCTTACTAGACCCCTCCAAAGATTTTATTTCCTTATTAGCTCATTTTCCAATGTTTGCAGTAGCTGCACATATGCTAGAAGTAACCTCCTCCATCTTCATTCTGCTTTCCTTGATGAGCCTTCTTAGATTGTTCTCATAATCTTTAATGCTTCACCTTAATAAGTTATTTAAATGAATATTCTATATTTAATGGGGAATCAAACTAGATTTAATGCTTGACCTTAATGTGATCAACCTCCTTTTGAGGTAGTTGTAGGTGAATACCAATGGCATATGATTGTGTATCTTAGAGAACTAATAGTCATAGTTAGTTTCATGACATTTGAGATGTTTAAATTTTTTGTTCATGACCCAATGAGATATAAATTTTTTTGGGAATCTTAGTATACATTTCATGAATGTTCTCACACTTCAAGATACCATGACTATAATTGGAAGCTTGTTAGGAGTTGATTGTGTGTTACTTATGACTATGTCCTTGATCAATACATGATATTAAAAGACCTAACTTGGAAAGAATCTGGTTGATATGAAATTAAAAATATGAATCATAACATACCATATTCACATGAAACCATTGTAGAGAAAGAAATCTTCTTCAAGTGGTGAAATTTGACTACAAGTCCACTAGCATACTCCACCTACAAACTAAGAGGTTTAAACTCATAAAAACAATTCAAACCATGAAACCAAAGATTTGAAACATGTGATAAGTAAATTCACATCCTATGGAAGCCATTTCATTAGTTAGATTGTACAGACAACCTCAAATTGAATTAAAACCTATAGGGTGTGGTGATTAGTATGAAAGAAAATATAGTTAGATTATAAAGGATGGTTAATAAAGCATAGGAATCAAATCCTTGAACTCCTACTATGAATGTTAAGTTAACTATGTTTACTATCCACCACCTAGAGAATTTGACCTAGAAGTCTTCCTACTAGCCGTACCAAGAAGAAACATGTTTACTAGTTCTGCTTGCCTAATAGAGTGATGGAGAGATAGAATGGTTTTGGTATGATTTTTAAACTTAAAAATCATATCAAGAATGTAAATGGAGTTAGGTAAGTTTAAAGGTAATTCAAAAATCTTCTCCCATTTGCCACTCTCTCCCATAGGCTATACAACCTTCAAAACTCCCTCTTTCAATGTTTTTTTATTGATTTTCAGTCAAGAACCTACAATTTTCAATTATTAATAACATTATTGACAATTAATATGACATATTTGAAGTTGTAAGGAAGTTTAGAACACATAGACACCTAGGAAAACTATACCACCTTCATTTATAACCCATTTATGACCCTTAAGTGACATAAAATGACATAAGGACTAATATGGATTATTACCAGGGATAGAATCACATTAAATCACATAAAATGAACTATGACACACCCTATGACATTATAATAGACCTATATATCAATTTTTGGAATATAATGGGTTGACTCATTTTGACTTGTGGTCAAAATGGTCAACAAGTGGCATCTATGAGAGTTGAGTGGTATTTAAATAAATTAGTCACTAGATAGGAAGTAAAAAGGAAAGTGAGAGTGTCAGATAAACATATTTGATGATAATAAAACTTAGGTTAGTAAAGGAAAGTCACCAATTTCAACCATTAAGGGTTATATAATTTTCATTATTAAGAAACCCCAAGAAACATATGAATGCATAAAAGGGAAAATTGATAGAATAATATGGCATTAAGATGTTATTTACCTTTTTATCAGGTTTAAAACTTCATTAAACATGTATTATAAGGATAAATAACCTCTCAAGTGTAAAAAATAGCCCATGCACATAGTTTAAACAATCATTCCTATAGGTAGTCTTAACAGACCATCAAGACAAAGTGGAGGTTAGGTAGAAAAAGGAATTCACAAGGGTGATAAACAATTTAAAGTGATTTATTATGATAATTTTTATCCTTAATATCCTATTATATGTGCCTCAAACCTTAAACACTTAGTATTGAGACAATTAGGCTTAGAAATCAGGTTTTGGCCTAGAAGGCCTATATCACCTTGAGACACTTTCAGATATTACTATGAAATATGACTACTTTATAAGGTGTAAGGGTGTGTTTAAAGTACCATGAAGGTTATTTTTAGAATATAAATACAATGGAAAGGTCAATTTCTTACTTGGTAGATAATTCTAACTTTTCAATCTAAATAGTTAAATCAAGTTATCTATTCAAGAACTCATAATTTTCATCATAGGAGGAGTTGGACCAAATTATCTTATCATTATTTGAGTACAAATATTTAATTTAAATACATTAATTATTATGGTTTTTTATGGAGATGAGGTTTATGACCCATTGCTAAGACTATAAGCAGTTCTAGAATGAAAGCAAAGCCTTACAAGTCAACTTCTTTACATATGTATTTTTGCACACCTTTTGCATGGGAACCCATGCTTATCAAGAAATTTGAATGGGTATATTGAATTAATATCTATGTAAATAATTTTTGGTTTGGAATTTTGTACTTTATGAACTATCGTTAAGAAGGTTCACCTCCAAAACCCTCCCTAAACCCTCTTAAAGACCAGTTCTGAGAAAAGTTAAGTTTCTTGAATTTAAACACCCATAAATCACCTTATAACCACTAGAAACATGAATTAAAATTGTATATTTTCATGACCATGGTACCATGTTTTAAAACACTATACAGACCTATTAAGAAATAGGGTCTTTTGAGGAAAATGTGCATAAATAGAGGTATAATGTAGTTTAAGATGATTCCAATCAATAGAGAATGTATTTTATCACTTTTTATACCTCATAAAATCATAATATCCTCAAAAATGTTATTTTAAATGCCTTTATGAGTCTCTTCAAATTAGCTAGTCTACAAAAATGAAGGATAAAGTGACATAGTCACCTAGTTTGGCAAAGTTTTAGATGTTTATTTCTCAAGGATACCTATTACATGGTGAGAGAAATTTTTTCATGAATAAAAATCACTTATTAATATATTTTTATAGTTTTATTAGGATTTAGAGCCATAAAATGCAAGAAATTAAGCTACTAGGCCTAATTGGCCTAGTAGACCTACTTGGTCAAACAAGTAAAATGAAGAATGGTCTAGAAGGGTTGATAGATGAGTTGATAAGATTGAACTCATACCAAATAACTGATATTAAGTGTCAATAAAATGAATAATATATCCTTAAATGGCTAATGAATGAGTTAACTAGTCTTTAAGTGGTAATTCCATGCCTAACTAGTCCTTGAGTTGTCAAACAACACATAACTGGTACTTATTTTGAGTTGACTAAACCTTAAGAGATGATTAATGAATGAATAACCTTAAAGTGGATTTATTTGAAAAATAATGGTGTATTATGATCTAAGAGGATTTTGAACAAGTTAACTACAACCATCACCTTATTTTTAATGCCAAAGAGTTCATTCAAGGAGCATGAAAGAACACTAGACATAGAAAGATGTTCTAAGGATTATTTGTAGCAAGTTATAACTAAATTAATCTAGATTTGATGGTAATTTAAGACTCCTTATTCTCTCCTCTAATCAAAATTATTATTCTAGCTATTCATTGTTATATATATATTCAATCTTTTTAGCCTTGATTCAGATCCATCTCTTGGGCATGATGAAACTCTACAAAAGATAATAAAAATGACTATTTAAAATTCATTGATATAGCTTTAGTTTGTTTATATTATTTTTATTTTCACATGTGGTAGTATTTTATCCATTGGTAGGTCTTAATCTCACCTAGTTACTAGTATGTCATCTTATGCAAGTCATATATAGTGTTTGATGTTGAATGACTAAGCTAACAATGACAATATTGACTAGTTAGTAACTTGAATCAGACATTTCATCATTTCCCTCATGCTTTGATCATTTTATGAAACCTTTATGTGAAAAAAATTGGTATTTTATTCCCTTAGAGTTATAGAATTCAGTGACTTGCATTACTTATTAGTGTTAATTAGAGTTTAAATTGAGTGGATGAATGATTAAATTAGGTGCATCACCATCATTAGTGTAGGTTTTCCATTTTAGTTATCTTTATAACTCTTTTCATACCCAATAGTAAAATATATTTTATGAAAATAATTCAAACTTGATATATTAGAGGAGATAACCTCATAATCTATAGGTTTGGTCTAAGTATAGGTATCCCATAACCTATAAACCAATCCAATGTTATTCTAGGTTCAAAGGAGATCTAAGAAATCTACTTCATTAGGGTGTAACTTAGGGTTGATAACATATCTATCACACTTGGTGGGACACATATTTGGGCATTAGAGTATTCACATCAACATCTTGGTATTCACAAGTAGTTCATGCACTCATATGGTCCTCATCTCAGGGGTATGAGAAAATTTTATTCTTAAATTCATTATATTTCATGTGTCTTGTGATGAACTATGGCAACATATGGATTATATTTTGGTCATTTGACTCCTTATCAAAATCCTTATGATCCATATCCATCTCATTATGACCCCTATCAATCCTATATTCACCCTGATCAATAATATGAGAGTCATTATCAAGCCTATGATCCTAGTGAACCTCAATCACTTCCTTAAAATATTTCTTATCAAATAATATGTCATGGGAATCTCATGACAATATTTATCAGCTCAACCAAGTTCTAAGACAATCCATATCAAGTTTCAAACAAAACTTGTTTAGCTATTAAAAGAAAAATGGTGAGCATTGGCACATAAAATAACTATGGATAGGAGATGCCTAAGAATGATATTGAGAGCATGAGGGATTAATTAAAAAAACTAAGGAAACATTTAAATCTTTCATAAAACAAGGCAATTCAAAAGTCAATGGTGATATTTTGGACATAAGTGGTCTAATTATGGGCATTGAAGAGAGGTTGGTAGTCCATGAGAGACACTAGGTTCACCATAACTATTATCATGTTTCCTCATTCATTTCACATTATTACTACATTGAAATAAACTTTTCCATTTAAAAATATTAAAAAATGTGCATCACAACCCTCAAAATTCCATTCAAACCTTGCCAACTTTTCCTACTTGGAAGTCTATCCAAGAGAGACATCAAAATCTGGAAGTATTTTTTGAGGAGGCTAAGTTACATGTTTTAATTATCATATATGTCCCTTCATCTTCTCATCAACAAGGAGAGATCTACAATAATATGGTACTTGAATTTTAGGCTCACCTTGCTAATCACATTGAGATTTCAAACTAACATCCTCATCAGTCAATAGCAGTTGCAAAAGCAATGCCATGTCAGTAGAAGATTCCTCCATTAATACCCATGGCTATAATAAGTGTAGAATAAGAGGTTCCTAAACCCAAGTTTATGACTTTGAAATAAGTGTAGTAGTAAAGTGAGAAATAAGACTAGTCAATCATAAGTCAAGATTTTGAATTCAAGAGAAATCTTGAAATTATTTAGCCTAAACCACTCCCTTGTCTAAATCTCAAGGAATTCCCCTCATATAATTATATTAAATAAAATATGTAGTATATAGAGGAAGTGATGGTTGTCAAAGTTGAGCAGCCCTATGATAAAAATCAAGCATCCATGGCAACAACTTTGGATTTGTCTCATATTTTTGAGTATTTTAAGGGATCCACCGTGATAATTCTTGAGAAAGAGCATCTCCTTTGAGAGATAAATGAATAAAGTTTAGCTAAGATGAATGAAGATGAGAGTGTCTTGAGTGAGTAAGAAGAGGAAATCACCATTGGAATACCCCTTGGAAAGGATGGGTATGACTCAATCTTTCAAAATGAAAAATAGAATGAGTTGCAAGAGGTTGCTAAGATACAAGATGAGCTCTAGGTAAAATATGAGACACAATAATTTATTTTTCAAGAACTTCTTGGTCACATGGTAGTTTTCCTCCATCAAGATGTTTCTCAAAAACTTGCAGTAGTTACCATAGTTAAGTGCAATCCTTCCAAATAAGATTAGTGTCAAGGTGATAATGATGACCTTTGGCATAAATGTATGAATGTTTGAAATGAATATTAAGCTATTTAAGGTTTCACACTTCTTATGGATCACGTTGAACAATAATTGGCTGCTGACCTTGTCAAGTTTTGTCCACAAGAAGAGCAAGCTCATAATAATGAAAGGAATGAAGAAATGTTCATTCAAGAGTAAGTCAAGTTCATACTCTTAAACACAAACCAAGTGAATATTTATTGTCCTTTATCATGCCTAAATAAATTCAATATATCAATCATGAAGGTCTTGTAAAGTCATAATTCCATGTGGAGTAGAGTGAAAGCATCAACTAAGACATGGAAATCATAGGAGCTCATGAATGAGGTAGAATTAACATTATTATTGTGAAGTACAAGGATATGGGAGGAGTATGTATAGGTCTTCTATTCACATATACAATCCATACACCTAAGAGAAGAACTAGAAGGCCTAGCTACTTCTCTAAGGGGCCATGAACATGTTAATGATCCTAACTACAAGAAAGAGCTATTAAGATATGGCAATCATACTTCAAGGTGCCATAGTGGACAATAGAGTTTTCCATTTGACCCTTCAAGATAGATTTTAATCTCAAGTTATTTGTTTTAGTTTTTTTTCTTGATTAAATAAGTGGTTAATATAAGTAGTAGTCTATTGACTTTTATTTTGTTTGTCTTATTTTTTTATTTCCTTAGGTTAAGTGTGCCTTTTAGTTTAGGTGTGTTTCCTTGTGTTGTTTATTTTTTATCTTGTTGTATTTTATAGTTAAAAGAGGTGTCACAAACTAAAAAATCTATTTCTCATCCCAATTGAGTCATCAAAATCATGTTGTCATCTTTCAAAACTATCATTGTTATGAAAAATTAGTAAGTTCTCTTGCTAGCAGGTTGGTCAACCCCTATGAGTCACCAATTTTTTTTTGGAAATTTTGCTTATCAAGGAAAAATACCAACCCATAAAACTAAAAAACTTTCATGTTATAGTTTTCCTTGGTCATTAGATGATGTGCTTAATCATCATGATGTCTTTGATTGTCATATGAAGGGAGTAAGTTTCAATGTCATATCATAGTCTCTCTCAGTTTCAACTTGTGATGAGTTTCCTCATGGCATAATCATTATGTTCAAGTTATGGGGATGTATATAAGATTTTAAAGGATATAAAAATACATAAAGGCCTCATTCAAGCCTTTTAGGAAGGCTATAAGGTATTATCATAGCATTTATTGACAAATCTCCTTTGAGAAATGTTATGTATTTTGCATAAAAGAGAGGTTTTGGTCTTTAAATGTTAAATATGGAGTCAAAAATCCAAAAAATAAAATATATTACATTTAAAAACCTTCATATTCATGGATTTTATTTAAGTCAAATATGTCATACTTTGAAAATATCTCCTCATGAAAGGTAAAACATTTTTTTTCTCTACAAGAGTTCCCATGTGCCAATTTTGGCCCTTTTTGATCTCAAAAAGACCTTTTTCTTGTGTTAGTATGCCAAATAACTCGTGATATTCTTCAATTTTCCATAAATTTGTGGTTTACATATTTACTTAGGATAATATGTAAGAAAAAGGCCATTTTTTGTGTTTTCATGCAGGAGTATGGATTTATATGACCTTATCCATATAGTAGAGTTCAGGATATTAAAAATGAATTCATTATAGGTGTTACATAATATATTAAAGGCAAAAGGATCAAAAACATGCTCAAAACTAGTTCTCTTCATTCACCTAGCTCCTTTGAACATCAAGAGAGCCCTTTAGGTTTGTAGATGGTACAACCATGAGAGATAAAATCAAGATCTAAAATTTTGATTAGAGGAAGGGGTCTAAGTTAGATTCTAAATTTGGAAATTATTTCTTATTTTATCTCTCTCCTTCATAAACAATCCTTAAAAAGCTAATGCACCCACTATGCCTTCTTCATTCAAAAAATTTATTTATTTTCTGAGATTTCTCTTCATCGAAGCATCATGTTAGAAAAATGGAAGTTTGTGGAGCTTAGTAGGAGTATGATCCACCTTCATATAATAGTATTCATATTATTTACACATTTGTAAGGCTAAATTGATCTCAATAAGGCATATAATGTAAATTTATAGTCTATAGGTAGTTTGGAGAGATTGTACGGTTCCAAGGTTGATCCATGGTTATCAAGATTCATCATGACATTGATTATAGGTATATTTCATGTTCATGTGTTCATATTTAAATATTCTCAAATATTCCTCAAGATACCATAGAAAATAAGTCATAAATTTACTCTAAGTAACTTCATGGAGTCTCAGTTTAGCAAATATTAAGAAAAGTTAGCATATGTTAAGGTTATTAGCAAAATCCTAGGTTTCTTTTGCACTATCTATACCTCTTTTAAGATCCTCTATACTATCATATCTTATTGAGGGTGTGATTATTATTGCTTCAAACCCTTAAATATAGTCTTGATATATACTTCACATGTTATTTTCACCTTCATTATGTTTCATTCCTTTACACAATCTTCTCACTACTTCTCATCACTATTATAGGCTCATCACTCCATTTCCATTTTCATTTCCATGTCTATTACCATCATATCACCTTCCATCAGATTCCATCACATGTACCCATTTTTAAGGAAGAGTTAATTACTATTATAAGCATCATGGTCATGTAAATGTGGTATGTAAACCTTAAAACAATTCTAAACAGAGAAAAACTCCACCTTCAGCTAAGAGACATACAATCAAGATGTGTTTCATGAGAGTATTGTTTTGGAGAGAAAATAAATCATATATATATATATATATATATATATATATATATATATATATATATATATATATATATATACATGATTTATTTTCTCTCCAAAACAATACTCTCATGAAACACATCTTGATTGTATGTATGTATGTATATATATATATATATATGTATATATATATATATATATGAATGATGGTTGAATTATATCCTCTTGAATGTTGAATGAATAATAGGTTCTTGAGACAATCTTTTTTCTTTCTCAATATGACTTACTTTCTCAGTTTGTACACATAGTCAACCATAACCTATAACCATGCAAAGACAATATGGACAGAGTGTAAAGTGGATTAATCTTTAGACCTTAATAAAGACTTTGAAGTGAATGGATCTTGACAACTCCCAATTGGCACTAGGTTTATTCTAATATCTTCTTAATAAGATCATTATGTTGATCTAGAGTTAAGTTTAAATAGATAAATATCACTTAAAATCATGTCACAAAGCACACTTAGTCATAAGCCAAAGATAGAGCAGTGATTAAGAGTTTTCAAGGTGAGTGTAGTTTCAAAATAGGTTATGGAACATATAGAGACTTTTGAAATTAAATAATATAATGTTCATTACACACACACACACACACACACACACACACACACACACACACACACACACACACACACACACACACACACACACACACACACACACACACACACACACACACACACACACACACACACACACACACACACACACACACACATACACACACAAACACACACACACACACACACACACACACACACACATCCTTATCAATGTAAATATTTGTATAAATATATAAAATCACATTAAAATATAGTCAAGCTACCTTTTCCAAGAAAGTTTTGTGTTTTGAGTTTGAAGATGAAAATAACAAAGACTATTTTGGGCTTGGGTTCAAGGTAAAATATAAAAGGTCCACATAGTGAACCAATAAAACACTCATATAAAGTCAAGTTTTCAAAATACATACATTCAATGCCCCACTATAATCTATAGGCATGTCTCTTGGGCAAACTCAATTTCAAACCTAATGGAGGATGTCAAGATTGTTTAAGAGCCCCTAAGGCTAATAAAAAAATTAGTCAGTAGTCAAGATAATAAAACATTTAATCATGTGGGAGATGAATTCCTAAAGAATATATATTAAAATCAAGGTGTCTCATGAAAACCTATAGCCATGGTCAAAACTTAGTTAACCTTTCCAAGGGAACCTTCAAGTACTAGTAATGTGTTAAGTCAAAGAATAAAGAAGGCATGTTGGATTGTTGGCAGGTAGTTTAAAGAGATATTTAAATCCATATAAAACCTAAAAAATATTTAAGGTACTATTGAGATCCTAATAATCATGTGAATTCCCAAAAAGCACAAAAACACAACTATCCTCAAAGAGCCCTCAAATGAAATGGAAGAAGAAAAGGACAATTAGTATGTTAATGAAGTGGAGTTAATTTGTGGATTATGTCTATATTTTTTAAAAACACATGAATCATCCATAAAAATTTGTTATAAACATAAAATTATCAAACAACGGTTTTAATCTGTTGAAACTAAGGAAATTGTAAACACAATCAATTCTTAATAGATAATTTTGAGAGATTTTAATGTTTTAGAGCATCTAAAGGCGGAGATAGGTTCCAATTTTTGGTAAAAATAGTATTAAGGACTATTTTAAACTTCCTCTTCCATTATAAATGTCATAATAGTGTTGTAGGTGGTCATTATTTTGTCATAGACCACATACAATCAATTAAGTAGTCGCGGTGAGACTAGGTGCTCAAAATGAAGGTTTGATGAATAGACAAGGAGACTGAGACTTAATGAAAGGTTTTTGAAGAAATGAGAGATGTTATGTAATTTAATAATTTGATCTTTTAGGTAGGTAACATTTAGGGTTTTAATTTAAATTCCCTTGATGGTAGGTTTAATAAGAGGAAGCTAGATAGGTGTGTGCACTAATGGTGGCATCTATAAGAGTTGAGTCGTATTTGAATAAATAATTCAAATAATAGTAATTTAAAAGGAAATTTAAAGTTTAATATAAGAATATTTTAAGATAATAAATCTCAGGATAGAAAAGGAAAGTCACCAATTTTAGTCACTAAGGGTTATGCATGTTTAATTATTAAGAAACCCTAGGCAACATATGAATGCATAAAAGGTAAATTTGATAGAATAAATTGGCCTAAGTATGTTTTTTACCTTGGGATAAGGTTTAAAAATTAATTAAACATGTATTATAAGGATAAATAACCTCTCAAGCCTCAAAATAACCCACACACATAGTTTAAACAATCATTCCTATAGGCAGTCTTAAGAAACCATCAAGACAAAGTGGAGCTTGGGTAGAAAAAGGAAGTCATAGGGGTGAGAAAAAAATGGTAAGAAATATATTATAAAAAATTTGAACCCTCATATCCTCTTATAGGCTCCTCAAACCTTTAACACTTAGTATTGATTCAATTACGTCTAGAAATTAGTTTTACGCTGAGAAGGCATGTATCACCTTGAGACACTTTTAGAAATTACTTAGAATGATAAATTATTGAGAATGCTTAAGGTGATGTTTCAAGTCCCATGAAGGTGAATATAAATTATTGAGAATGTTTAATGTGATTTTTCAAGTTCCATGAAGGTGATTTAAAGAATATAAAGACAATGGAAAGGTCAATTTGGTTCTTGGGAGATAATTTAAACTTTTTAGTCTAAATAGTCAAATTGAGTTCCCTATTCAAGAGCTTATATCTTTCATCATAGGAGGATTTATAAAAAATGATATTATAATTATTTGAGTAACCCTATTTCATTTTAAATCTGTCAAGGATTTAGGTTGATTGAGGAGATGAGGTTTATGAACCATTGCTAGGACTATATGTACATCCAAAATGCAAGTAAATCCATACAAGTAAATTTTTTTATGTACATATCTTTGCATACCCTTTTAATGGGAACCCAAGATTCTAAGGAAAGACAAAGGGGTATATGTAATAAATATACATGGCAAGAAGTTTTGGTTTTGAGTTCCATAATTTATGAACCATCATTAAGAAGGTTCACCTCCAAAACCCTCCCTAAACCCTCCTACAGACTAGTTTTGAGAAAAGTGAAGTTTATTACATCAAAACACCCATGAATAACTTTATAACCACTATAAAAATTAAGTACACTTAGATAGGGTTCTGACCATGGTACTGTGTCATATGGAACTATATGGACCTATTAAAAATAGTGTTTTTTGAGGAAAAATTATAGTAACATAAGTATAAGTTTGTTCAAAATGATTAAAATCATTATATAATGAAGTTTTGAACCTTTTATACATACTAAAATCATAATATGATAAAAAATATACCTATAAATTCCTCTGAGTCTCTTCAATTGAACCAGTCTATGAAAATAAAGGATAGAGTGACCTAGTCACCATGTTTGGCAAAGTTTCAGATGGTTCTTACTCAAAGAGACCTATTACATGGTGTGATGAATTATTTTAGGCATAAAAATCACTTATTCATATATTTTTAAAGTTTTATGTAGGATTTAGAGCCATCAAATATAAGTAGTTAGGCCATTAGGCCTAATTGGCCTAGTAAACCTACTTGATCAAACAAATAAAATGAAGAATGGCATATAAGGGTTAATGGATGAGTTGATAAGAGTAAATACATGCCACATAACTGATATTAAGTGTTTATAAAATGTATAATATATCCTTAAGTGGCTAATGAATGAGATAACTAGTCTTCAAGTGGTAAATCCATGCATAAATGGTCCTTGAGTCGTCAATCAACACATAACATATCCTTATCATGAGTTGACTAAACATTAAGAGATAATCAATCATGACTGACCTTCAATAAGATTTATTTGACAAATAATGTCATATCATGCTAGAAAAGTAGTTTAAATAATTCAACTATAGCCAACACCTAGTTTCTAGTGCTAAGGAGCTCATTCAAGGAGCATACAAGAGCACTAAACATAGAGAGATGTCTTGAGGACTATTTGTATCAAGTTGTAATTCAAGTAATATAGATTTGATGGTTATTTATGACTCTTTACTCTCCTCTACACCAAATTCTTTTAGATATTCATTGTTCTATATATTTAGGAATTTTATCCTTGATTTATATTCCTCTCTTGAGCATGATGAAAATCTGCCAAGATTGAGCTTTGTAATCTCCTAAGATAATAAAAATGATAGTTTCAAATTCCCTGATATAGGTTTAGTGTGTTTATATTAGTTTTATTATAAAATTTATTAGTATTATCTCCCTTGGATGGTCTTAATATACTAGAATAATTAATTAATCCTAGCTATTTCTAATAAATGTCTCAAAGTGATTTACACCTTTGATTGACCTATGTTAGTTAGGTGTATTATTTCCTAGGTGTGGTAAGTTGTAATCTATTAAAGATTAAGATATCTAATCTCATTTATTATTTTATAAATAAGTACCTCCTCTAGTGATTTTCTTAATTTAGTTAATGCAATTAATTATAGATTTCATTTGGTACCAAACTAGGAAATTCTTGAAGAGTCTTTTAAAAACATTAGAGAATTGGTGGAGATTGAGAGTCAAGTACATGCAATCCTTGGATGCATCATGCTGATCTAATTTTATCCATCCCAAGATGAAACATTTTAGTAATTCTGGATAATTTAGAGAAGAAGAAAAAGTTGTCAAAATAGGATTTTTTTTTATTTTGATAAATTTTGGCTATATTTGTATTAAAAGTTGGGCTACATTTCAGATCTAGATTAGGTTTAAGTGTTTTTTATTTTATTTTTATTATTTATAATAAGATATAATTTTTAATCAATAGAGGAATAGATCTAAGTATTTTTTTAATTTAAATTTGATATCATTAAATCAATTAGAGATCAACATTCAGATTGATTCTACTCAACTGGAAGTTTGGTGATCTCGCTAGAGGAATGTCATATAGATCAAAATTTATTATTTGGTTTAGATCTACTACATAGCATCCAACTAAACCAATTAGATATGAGCTAGTATTATTAACACTACCAATACTAATATTTTAACCAAAGGCCTTGTTTTGTTGGGCACCAGTGGGTTTGGGTCAAAGATGTTGAAGTTCCAGGAAAGCATATTGTGATTCTTCATCAAATCACCTTTGGAGGCTAAGAGGGTAGAAAATAAATATTTTAAGGTTTATATCATAAGAGAGGGTGGGCATTAATTTTACCTACAACATCATTTTATAGTTTTCTGCATTGACCTGAACATCCTAACCTACTTTAAGAACTACATAGGTGTCCAATAAAGGCATTAACCTCTATTGTGTCACCCAACTTCATCAAGATCCATCAACCTACAACCACCAACACTACGTCCTGAAATGATCTTTCATCTAATGATTCCATTACATATTATATCTACTTGTAAGATCTAATATCTCATACTCTCTTTATTTTATATGGCTTATATAGATCACTATTTTTTTATAGGTTGATTTGATAAGAAAATATCAAAAGATAGGAGTTGAAGTTTGGCGTAGAAAATAATTGAGGCTATAGAAACCTAATTAGAACATTAAAACTCTCACCTTGGCATTGAAATCTTAATGTTTTCAAGATTAGAATCAAATCCATTCATTTTTAGATCTATGTGGAGCAGAAAACTATCCTTTACATTTTCCATCAAAGTAACAGTTATAAAGAGCTGCATTAAAATCTTGAACTTGGCATCCTTTTATGTTGTGGTATCTTTGACTGCTAGGGGAAAGATGTTGAAAGAGTTTAGATTTATCTTGGAAAAAAATCTTGGAACTCTTCTCAGCCAAAAGGTGAAAAACAAATAAAATTCCATTTCTTTCCTCTTTTTACATAGCTAAAAATCATAATTTTCTTTTACAAGCTATAATTTTTTAAAGAGTAAGTAAAATTCATTTTCATATCAAGGAAAATTGTATGATTTTTTTTTCACTTTTGTTTAATTTTCTAAGTTCATCATGAAATTCCAATTTCAACGAATGGTTTCATGAATATATTCTTTTCTATTTTGGCCTCAAAAATGAATTTGCAATAAATTTTAATTGATTTGACCCATTTTTATGGGAAATAAAAATGCTTATAACTTTTGATTTCTAACTTGATTTTGAGTTTATTTTTTTTTAAAGTGTGTATTATTTGATTATCTATCTATTGTAGTAATTAATTTGTAAATAATACATATAAAAATTGTAACCTCATTTTCTCCTCAGATGTATTTTTAGTTGAAAATGATGTCCTATTTTCCATTGCTTGTTTGGACACATTTTCAATAGAGTTCAATGTCCATTGTGTGATTGTGCATAATTTATCATCTTTTTTATGCACTTACACATCTTTTTTACATTTTCAAAATGCACATTTAATTTTTTCACTTTAACACACTTGTATTTCATTATGATTTACAACTTGAAAAATGTATGGTTTGAGACCACGTTTTGTGTTTCTTAACACACAATTGCTTCACAGTGATAATTATGTAGCATGGAAAAAAATGTAAAATCACATCTAGAGTTTTAATATATTTAGTTAGTAGTTTAAGGTACATGGGTCAGACATGCAACATATGTTGATCATCAATAGGAATATGACAAGGATAATAAAAAAGATAAGTTGATAATCATGTTTGGTGTTTCTAATGAGGTACAGCCTCATATCCATAGTGATATAACTACAAAATATGCATGGGATAATCTAATTTTTTTTATGAAGCTAAGAATCAAAATGAAATCCTACATCTTTAGAGCCAATTACACACTTTTAAGTTTACATCAGATGAAAAATTAGAAGCATTCCTTAAAAGATTTGTAACTTTGCAGGATTTAATTTAATCTTTGAGAAAACTGATGATAGATGATTCTTTGGTCCCTATAATCCTTATATCACCGCCCCCTTGTTTATAGGATATTTTTGACCACATTAAATTTCACAAGACAAAAACCAACCTTTGAGGCATGGGTCAATTTATTGCAATAAGAGGAAGATATTCATAATTTAGAGGAAGTAGATGATGAGCATGCACTCACATTTAATCATAAGGGTAAGAAACCCATGAAGGGTAAAAAATAATCTCTAAAGAAGAATAAAAAACAAAACCAATAAGGGAATAATTCAAATTTTCTTAAAAAATGTCAAATTTATGGAAAATAGATACATGACTTGAAACATTGTTGGTACAACACTTTTAAATAGGGTTCATTAGGTAAGAAGTCATCTTTCAAAAAGTCACCACAAACTGAAAAGAAGCATCCACAACAATATAATAGGTGGAAATAGAACAATTCCAAGCCTAAACAACATGGCAATGTTGTTGTAGATGATGATTCTTCAAATGAGGAATATAGTTTAGCTACTCAATCACATGAGTCTACCAATCATCCAAGTGTAGTTTGGTTTGTTGATTCAAGGGCAAATAAACACATGACTAAAAGAAAGATTATTTTTATACTTTGACAAAAATAGAATCAAAGGGAAATGTTTCACTTGGAGATGCTATATCATATATAATTCAAGGTAGTGGTAACATCAAACTTTAACTTGGAAAAAAGAATTGCAACATTTCAAATGTTCTTTATTTTCTAGGATTTACAAAAAAATTGTTATCTATTAATCAGCTACTTGACAACAAACTCATGGTTTAATTTGATCACCAAAATGGTAAAACGTTTTACCACATCAAAGACAAGTCCAAGATTTTCAAAGTGATTACAAAGGCTTCCAACATTGGAAAAATGTTTCATCTTGATTTTATTCAAATTGTTCATCAATCACTTGTGGTCAAATATACAGAACTAAGTAATTTATGGCACATAAGATATGGTCACTTGAATTATGGATATTTGGTTTAATTAAAAAAATAAGAAATGGTTTGTGGTCTTCCCAAACTCAAGAAATATTTTGATATATGTATTAGTTTCTTAGTTGGAAAATAATAGAGACCTCCCTTTGGTAAGATTGAGTATCAGTCACTTAGTAAGTTGGACTTAGTACACATTGATCTTTATAGACATTTTTCTCCTAGTTTTAGAGAGTACAAATACTTTCAAATTTATATTGATGATTACTCATGGAAAATGTGGGTATATTTATTGAAGACTAAGGATCAAGCTTTTCAAGTCTTCAAATAATTCAAGTCCACAGTTTAAAATGAAACTAGTAAGAAAATCAAGAACCTTCACTCATATCATGGGGGGGAATACACCATTAAAGAGTTCTCAGTCTATCTTAGTATGAATGGAGTTAATCATCAACTACAATTCCATTTTCACCTCAACATAATGGATTTATATAATGACATAATCAAGTCATAGTGGAAATGTTTTGCAACATGGTTGAGGATGCAAAATTGCCTAATACATATTGGGCAAAAGCTTTTCACACTATAATATACTTGTTGAACAGGTCACCCACCAAAGCTCTTGTTGAAATTACCCCTCACAAAGCTTGGATAGGGAATAGACCAAAGGTAACTGACCTTTGAGTTTTTGGTTGCAAGGTATATATGCATGTTCATAGGAAGAAAAAAAAAAGTTTGCTAAGAAAATAAAGGAATGTATTTTTGTGGGATATAGTGCACAATCAAAGGCATAAAAGCTTTTTGATCCAAAAACAAAGAAGGTACTAATCATTAGAGATGTAGTGTTTGATGAAAAGAGTGGAATAAATCCACCTACTACATAGGAAAATGATATAGGCAAAAGACACATAATATTTTTAGATAGTGATGGTGAAAGTGAACAGGAAGATAGTTAAATAGGACCTTCAACACCAACCTACAATTTAGCATATGCCCAAGTGATATACAAGTATTATACGAGATGCTAACTTTAATGGAGTACCAAATACATCCACTTCAAGACTGATGACTTGAAGCATGGCTCAATAAGAGGTTAATATGAACCTTAGGAGTATTTTGAAAGAAACATATGAGCCCCATATAGTAACAAAATCCCTATAGTTTGGACCTTGGAAAGATTCTATGGATGCAAAATATCAGTCACTAATGAAGAATAACACTTAAAAACTTGTTAATCTTTCACTATGGAAGAAGCCTATTGGTTTCAAATGTGTCTTTAAGATCAAGTACAAAGTAGATGGTAGTATTTATAAGTATGAGGCAAGGATTTTTGTAAAAGGGTATGCTCAAAAGGAAGGCATAGACTACGAGGAGATGTTTTCTCCCATAGCTAAGATAAATACTATTAGAATTGGTTTTAATATGGTTGAATTGTTTGGAAACTCCATCAAATAGATGTAAAAAGTGCCTTTCTCAATGGATATTTGAAAGAGGAAGTCTACATGACTCAACCTAAAGGATCTGTGGCACATAATTAAGAATAAAAAGTGTGTAGGCCTATCAAGTCTCTCTATGGGATAAAATAGGCTCCCCAAGTCTGGTACATCAAGATTGATGAGCATATCATACAACATGGATTCAAAAAGAGTAAATATGATCCTAACCTCT
>JARHVA010001410.1:1967500-2082500 GCA_037957365.1 Torreya grandis | reverse complement strand
CATGTTTAAATATTTATCTACTACATCACATACATATCCAATATTTACCATATAATTTTTTTATTAAGCACTGGCCATATAATTTTCCCTACATTATTGGCCATATACCTACTATGATAGCCATATTTTTTATTTTCTATTGTATTGGCCATATCTAATGGTACTAACCAAACATTTATTATATTATAATATTGGATATAATTATATTCTATTAAACACATACTCCAATATTATATATCATCCATCTATTATAATATTATCCCATTTTATTAATCTTCATACATAATTGCATTGGCCATCTAGGGTGGTATTGGCCAGATTCATGATTTCCCACCCAACTATATCAGCTTGAATGATACCATTTATTGGTGGTAAATATTTATTATTTTGGACCTAATAAATACTCATACCCTAAATGTAACATATGGTTTCCTATCCACCACCCACCACAATTTTATCTACATTATTACTATTGTTGGGGCAGCTTCCACTACATAGATTTTCCCCAACATCTAAATTTCCTAAGTCTAGCCATTCTATTCAAAATTAAAAAATTAAGTAATCAATGCATCACTTACATGAATGGCTTATGTAACTACTCATAATCATCTAGATATCATCTCTCATTATGCTAAAAATGGATAATTAGAGCTTTGGTTTTCTCAAAATAGAAAATGGACAAATGAAATACTTCTTACCTATTTATAGTAAAAATTTTAAATTTTGAAATGTTCATTTATTAACCTCTATATTTCATATTTTTCCAATACATTTTTTTATGTCCTTTTCACTAATCTAAAGAAGCATTAGGATCTTGGAGATTAAAGTAATTTTTAGGTGTTAACAAATTTCTTTTGTAGAAATTTAGACTTTTCTCTTATTTTTTAGGTCTATGAATCTAGCATACAGATTGTCACTTCCTTTAGTTATTCAACATGCATCACCATATATTTCATCACCAAGTTAGGTGAAGGTACCCATTTATTTTTCATTTATTTCCATTTATTTTAGTATTTATTTTCACTTATGTTCTTTTGTGTTGTTATGTATCAATCCAAAATCATCACCATACATTATACTTTATAGCACAAGATGATATTCAAGTGGGGAATATTTATACATTTTCTATTTTCACTTTTATCACTTTAATAAAATTTTATCTTGTATGGTCTTGTTAGTGTATCAATCTCCATGAATGCATGCTAAAAAGGGTGCACTAAGAGTGTGGTGGGATCGGATCATAGTACTTTGTGAGAGATGTTTGCATAATATTCAATCATAATTTTATCACTATTATTATAATATAATCTAAGACACTTTATAAATTTACTTATCCATTTTATTTGAATTTCATCTTAATAACCACCCTATATTCCTATTATAGCAACAACATTGATACAGTCTACTTCACACTTTTTTATCCATGTATTGTATCATATTGGTCAATATAGTTTTAAGTAGGTATTCTACCATTTATACTATATCATACTTTGATATAGTATTATGTTAGTTAACATAATTTTGAATGTATTGAACTAGTTAATACCATTAGCTTAGATTTTAGGGTTATTTTTAGGTATTGATGTTATAACCTAATTTGTATCAATGGGTGATATTAAAAATAGAAATTTGAAATGTAATTTAGATCAATAGATATGAAAATCTAGCATAGATGTGAATGTAATTTTTTTTTATTGATTCTCTTAGTTTCACAAGTGGTATATGTTAAATATAATTTATTTAAGGAGATAAAAATACTTAGGTTTTTTTGTTAACTATATGACTATGACTATTTTGGAAGTGAAAATCAAGGATGAGTAGGTTTGTTGTTTGTTTGATTCTAAAACTAATTCACTATCTACATTGGGTTAGTTATATAGGATAAAGTTAGTATTATGAATTTGCACTAATCTATTACTCAGTTTAACTTATTCAAAATAAGGGAAAAGTGACATATATTCACTTGTGACTAAGTTTACTTGTTTTGTGTTTGTGATCATAAACCCTAGTTATGCATAAAGATCTAGAAATCAATATTCTTTTCCTTGAAACTATATGTGTACTTATTAAGGATAAAAACCTAAGAATATTATTTAAGTGTGATGGGTTTTGTTGACCCAAATCACCCTCATATAATTATTGATCTTTGCCTATGTATCCAATACTCCAATGAGGGATATCAAACCACACATAATTCTCCCACCTAGTGTGATTGTGAAGTTTTGATCCTTCTCCATATGTTTGTATTTATTCAATAATATGAATTTGATACTTTAAATTATTTATTTGAATTGGATTTATATTTATTCAAACTTTATTTTGACTAATACTAGTGACATGTTTATAAATTAGTAAGAATATAGTAGATTTGCATAGTGTGCAATAATGAATAAATGTATATTAGATAAGTGCCATGTCCCTTTTGAGTGAGACATTTTTTTATATGGATATGATTAAATAATTTATCAAACCATTAACATGTTAGGATTATGGACTTACCCTAGGGTTGGTTTTATTTTTATAAAATAGTTATTGCTAGGAATAGGTCAATATAGACCAAATTAGGTCAGTATCAACTAACGACACTGACCATATATAATGTAATTGACCTATGTATATGTAGATTAAAATGAGATTATAGAGATTTTCATGTAGTATATTTATCATATTTGACATAAGTAGTGAGTTCATGTAGGTGTGTAATAGTAGAATGGAAGGGTTAGCTCATGAAATAGACTGTAAGTCTAAAATAATGGCATATTAGTACCTTGTTTTAAAGCTCAAGTCATACACAAAAAGTGTGTGTCAAGCTTGTCATTTTCAATTAATAAATAACAAATTAAAGTATTTAGAATTGGATCCATATATATATATGGGTCATATTTCATTCCTAAACAATATAACACACTTGTCTTCTTTTCTTATTCTTGCATTTATGTTGTTAAGTACCGAAAGGGGGAGTTATAGGTTAGAGTCTTATCTTAGAGGTCTAGTATTAATTATGGCATTTGAATCTCAATATGGATCATGTTTGAGAGGCTTCCCAATCTTTGGATCCCCTAAATAAGGATATCTAGGTCATTTTATTTCCATTTGAAGTATCCAACATACAACATCCCTTACAAAGTGCCACTTGAGACAAAGGGAGAGATTAAGGTGCCAAAAAGTCTAATCAAATGTAATTATATATATCCTTACTCTCTTTAATTTATTTACTAAGTAGATTGTATACTTTTTTCCTTATATTTAATGTAATTGTGTTGTTTATCCTCTCTTACTATCCTCCTTATATTGAATAAGTTTGTATAGCTATAGGGCCATTTATCACTTTAGGTTTCTTAGACTGTTCATTGGTTGACCATTACACCACTTATATTCTCATTATTTTTGTACTTTTAGATATTTTGGATTAAATTTTACCTTGTTTGTTAGCTCCTTACATGTGGTATTATTATTATATCCTTCATACACCCCTTTATAATAATTGTTACAATAACTTATTTATATTGAGTGAGAGTGAGAGTTATACCCCATGTCATAGGATTAGGATTTGGAATTGAAGTCAAATAAAATGTCAAAATTAGTACTTGAGTGTGGCTTGTGAAATCTAACCTATAGGTCCATCTTGCATGCTATTATGACCCTTCTATACACCTTTTCATTGATTATTAGCTATTCATAGACTTTTCAAACCTCATTCTTGTTCAATTAGGCTCCATTTTCCATGCTTATTCCATCCCCCTAGGTCCCTTACTTATAGGACAATAGCGGCCAAGTTGGATTATAGCACTAGACCCTAGGGTGTCTCATTTCTAGTGCTCTTGTCTAATCAAATTTGAAGCCCATGTGATTGTTTCCTCCTGATTACTCTTCTTCATTATGTTGACTTAGAGTGAATGTATTTAACATATGAATAATAGATCTCTATAAAATTACATTCAAAGATTATTTATAATGGGTTGGAAATTATTACAAAGTAAAGCATAAAATACAAGCAAAACCAGTAAGGCAATTTTAACTATTCTTTGCATATAACCATCTAGTATAACTACCAGCATATTCAAACCCTCACACCAGTCCCTAGCCACCTCAAGCACACCCACTTTAGCATTTTTGCATTTTCATATTACTATTACACAAAGCACATCAAGGGGAAGAGCTAAATATGGCTTGGTACCTCTTTGGAGTATTCATATGTATGCATCATGACCACATAATGGGTGTGGATACATGTTTAGTGCATCTTGGACATACTAACCCCCCCTCTTTCTCAAAGTCTAGGATTGGAGATTAAATCTTCTTTACAAGGAGCTTCATCGACAATCAACACATGAAATTTTGTAGGAAAACTAATATAGGGACAATAGACAAAACCCATAAAACTTAGATCTTTTTGAATAGTTTGGATAATAGCGGCATGTCCTAGACTACAGTGTTAGACCCTGAAGTGTTTTATTTTTAGAGCTCCTATCCTTTCACTAAAAAAAAGCTAGATCTTAATTTGCAATAGTGTCCCAGTCTTGCATAGCTAGTACTAGCTTCTATCTTATCCATCTAAAACCTATTTGAGCTAAGTTATATTTCTCCTATTTTATTATTATTTATATAAAGCTACGAATCTTAAATAAATTATACAAATCAATACTCTATTTACTACAATATTTATTTACTAATTTAATCAACTCAGACCCTTAACTAAATTAAAAATAATACTCCAATATTCTCAAAACTATTAAATCATTTGGTGAACTTGACTTACTTCATTTGCACATAAAAACTCTAGAAACCCTAGGGTAAATTCCTTATTAATTTTTACAATATTTTTATAATTTTCTACTTGCTTATTCAAATCAAAAATTTAATTTAATTTTTAAAAATTCCATAGTAATTTAAAAAATATATTTTTCTTCCAAACCCTAGTTGCATATACTAGGTCCCTTTAAATCAAGAATTTTCTAATAATTTTTTGATTTTTTATGTACATATTTAAAACAAAAAATCACTTTAAATTTTAAAATTCCATATCAATTTTTTAAAAAAATCTTTCAAAATCCTAGTTGCATATACTAGGTCTGTTTAAAGCAAGAATTTTCCAAGAATTCTCTAATTCTTTACCTACATATTTAAAACATAAATTCACATTAAATTTTAAAACTCCTTAGTAATTTATAAACAAATATCATTTTCAAAACTCTATTTGCATATACTAGGTCCCATTGCTTTTGAGGTATCACCTTACATGTTTGTGAGCATTCATATCTTTTTAATGCATAACCTAGTTCATTGTTTAGATTATATTTGTTTAATATGCTCTTTCATTTATCAAGTTGTTTTCCTTATGACATATAGGCTGTTTTCATCTCTTCCTTTGAGATGAAGTGGAAGAATTAATGGAAACCCTCCTAAATTCACCTAGATTCCTTCAACCCAACCATATACCATGTATAAACAACTAGCTTAGGTTCCTACTATAGATCGTACACATTCATATTACACCAATTTCTATGTAAATAATTTTGACAATGACCAGTATGAGAATAGTAATGATGATACAAAGACTGATGTTCATGATCCACCACATTAGACTCATGATCCACTTTCACCTATTATTGATAATGAAGTTGTGCTCAACAAAAATACAAGGTTTTTGAGAAAGACTCAAGGAAAACCCCAAGATCATACTCTTATTTTACAATTTATTATGGAAATTAAAAAGGCTAAAAAAGTTGAGTCTTCCATACCTTTAGAGCATCCAGTTGAAAATGACACTATAGGGGCAACTATGTCTCAATAACCCACTGTAACAACCTAGCCTTCCACCATTCCACCACCATCTACAATTAGTACATCTTTGTCTCCTAATGTGGCTACCATTGTACAAGATATAAAATTTCTTCAATCCAAGGTGCGACATCTAGAGCAAGGTACCTCTAGACCTACATAGGCCTTGGATTCAATTTCTCTACTTCATAAATCATTGACACATCATATTACTTAAACACCCTTACCACCAAGTTTTATTCAACCTAATATCAATCTATATGATGGTAAGGGTGATATAGAGACAAACTTGAGAGCTTTTCATATATCATGTTTGGACTATGTGCAAAATGACTGGCTACTAACCAAGTTATTTCCATGGAGTCTAAAGGATTATGATTTATAATGGTTATATAGTCTACCAAATTAGTCAATCAATGCATTTAATCCTTTAAATGACATGTTCTTAGATCATTTCAACATTAACATTGGTGATAAGGTTTATTATGCCCAAGTTGTACAATAGAAATAAAGGATAAATGAGCATCTCATAGATTATGTTCTTTGATATAAGACTTTCTTGGCTAAGATGACTAGCCCCATGGATGATCAAGAGTTACAAGATCTCTTCAAATAGAGTCTTCTACCAGATTTAATGAATCATTAATGATTAAAATATTCTTTTCCCTTATAGAGTTATGTCATACACTAAAGGAAAGAGAAGTTAAACTAATTTCAATAGGAAAACTCAAGTACCCAAGCATTTTAAAAACAACAAACAAGAGTAACAATAAATTCCACTACAAATTAAAGGTCAATGATAACAAGATTCAAAATCAACTTACAGTCAATGTGACTTTAGAGCCCCCTCAGTGAGTGGTTTTATTAACACCTCCTCGGTCAACTTTTATCAATCTACCAATATCTCTAGCCAGGGTTTTATAGTAGTTATTAGAATGTAATATCATATCTCTCCCTCATATTTAGAAAGTTGATTTACCAAATCCTCTTACATACAAATATGATTAAAATTTATTTTGAAATTTTCACAAGCCACCAAGCCACACAATAAATAAATGCATCAGTTTGAAACACAAGATATAGGACTTGATAGATGGAAACATTATTAATCTTGGCACTTTAGTTGAGCCTCCTTAGGCAAAGAAAATATAGGATAAATATTAAAAAATCTTATCAAATCCTTTCCCATATCATTATAATAAAAAGATAGGGGATACATGAAGTGTTCACCATGCATATCATGCACATCCTCCACCAGCTACATATTAGGCACCTTTAATTGAGTTACACCTTTTGAGAAACATGATTTATGTATACAATTATAGATTTTTAGCTAGACATTTGATCTCCTTCTTAGATAAGGAGATAGTTGAGGATGATTTATATTATCATGCACTCTTTATCAAAGCTTACATTCATAATCATCTTATTCATAATGTTCTCATAGACAATGGATCTAGTGTAAACATGTGTACTATGACATTACTATAGAATTAGGGATATTCAAGGTAGGATATTACCCTAATGGATATAATTATCAATGGATTCAGTGGGCACATATAGAGTTCATTGGGTGAGATTTTACTTCCTCTAAAGGTTGGTTCAACACATGTGGCCACATGATTTACTATTGTTCCTAGTGTAGGAGTTTTCAATATGTTACTTGGTTAACTATGGATTTAAAAACTTTGAGCAGTACCTTGTACAGTTTAAAGATTCATAAAATTCATTCATGCTAATTAGGTTATTATAGTTGGTGGAGTCCCATATGAGTTACCACTCCCTATTTTAGAACCATCTACTATTTTATAGTCACTAGTTCCAATTTTTCCACCATTTTTAGTTTCTCCACTAGTTTCAATTCTTTCTCTAGTTTAGATTCAAACATAGTCGAGGCCTCTATTTCTATCACAAAGAGTTCATACACTTCCATATAGGTCTCTTTTAGAGAAACCATAATTTCAAAATTCTAGATAGCTTGTAACTATAGTGTTCACAACTAGGGGAGTATCATTGAGGTCTCATGCTTCTACACATAGAGCACTTGTTGAGAGAGCTTATACTACCAATAGATGGGTCCCTAAGAGCCCTATAGTTACATCCACCTCTTATATTTATAGGGGAATCTCATAGTTGGTTCCCATTATAGAGATTTCAAAGAATTTACAACATACATAGCTTTTAGATCCATAATCTTAGTCCTTTCATCATGCTTCATGATCACATATGATCCATCTCCTTGATATAAGACACCATGATAGTGAGTCTCCCATGAGACTCATCAATTATTATCATTTCTTCTCATTATTTCTTATACATAGTTTCCTTTTACCTATTTGTACATAATTTCCTTTTACTTATTTGTACATAGTTTCTCAATTTTTCTTGTACATAGTCTCCTCATGATTTATTGTACATATCTTATATATCAAAATATAAAAACATTCAAATAAATCAAAATACAAAAACAATAGAACATTTCAAAATATAAAAATGTTCAAATAATTTAAAAACATAAAAAACATTTCAATTATATGTATTATCCATGCTTTACATTTTTACTACCATGCTAGACTTACATTTATTGTTCTATGCTATTGTTTGTCAATTTATCTACATTACCTGCTTCACTTGATATTCTTTGAATGTGTGTAGTGACATCAACATCATTGATCACTTCACTCTACCCATTGAGGGGGCATAATACTTCATACATTGAAGACACAAATCAATATATCTACCCATCGGGGGCATCTTCTACATGATTACACCATATAGGTTATGTCTTTCCTACACCACATACTCTAGTTATCATGATGATGTACATTACATACTAACTTACACAAATTACTCTATCAACATTCACTAGTATATATCACTTGTATATTTCTTACCATATACCTAGTTTTGTATTCCATGTCTTGCATAGTTTCACTTCTTTCTTTGATTAGTTAGATGTGATTGTATTTATAGTATATTGCATGCCTTCTTTTCTAATTTATTTGGCTAGATGTGATTACATTTCTAAATTCTTATTTTGTCTCCTGTATATGACTTAGGACATTTTCTAATGGCATTTGCTTTTATTCTTCTATGTGCCTTAAAACATTTGCTAATATCCTTTTCTTTTACTCTTCTATGTGCTTATGGCCCTCATGCCAACCTTGTTTTTTTTAATTGAATGTGTATGTGGAATTTGAACATGCCTTTGATGCTTACTTTCCAGTTTGAGTGACATGTGCCCATGTCCCTTATTTTCTTGACCCCTTGGCCACTCTTGTATTCTTCTTGATTCTTACCTTATGTGCTTGTTTACTTGTTGGATTCTCAATTATTTATAATTCCATGATCCACACCATGCATTATTTTTATTTTTTGGTTGCCACGATGGACATCATGCTCCATCCCTCCTTGAAAACTAACAATTAAGAACTAAAAATTAACTAGACTTCCAATTCTAATTCAATAAATTACACATGTTATTACATTGTTACATCTATCTAGGCATTCTCCTATAGATCTAAAAATATCCAATATAAACTATGCTATATCTTAAGACATCTTTTCGATTATCATTGTTATATCATGTATTTCATAGCATAACACACTTGCAAAAATCTTCATTGTAAGGGAAGTCATTACAAGGTCTTCATTACTACCCTCAAAAGAGGGGGAAACCTATAGGGGGTTTGTCATAGAGATCAGATCTCCTAACTAGTTGAAAAATTAGTTTTTATAACACTTAAAATAATAATAAGAGGTTAACCAGGTAGAATAGACTAGAAAAATGGTGATGATTCTAGAATAATCATCAGTTTTAGTAAAGGAAAATAATTCTAGAATGGATAATAGCACTCGACACTAGGGTGTCCCTTTTTTGGTGCTCCTATCCAAATAGCAAAAACCCTAAATTTTATAGAAAAAGGGAGAAAAGTTAGCTCAGTTATAGTTTTATCAGATATAGATCAATCTAGATTTAGTAGTTTTAGTATAGTTATCTTCAAATAATCTAGATATAGGAGGCATCATGCATGGCATGATGAATTTCTCTTATAATTTTAGATTAGGCAATTGATATAACTTTAAAATTAAAATCCATGCTACAAATGCCAGTGATTAAGGGTAATGTGCATTACACATTTCACTTCTTTCCTTTTTGAGTTTAGTATATTACCCAAAAAATCTCATTAATTACATGCCTTATTCCATTTTTAGGTGGTTAGCATCATTTTCTAGTGGCTTTCACATAAGGCTATGACCCATTTTTGGAGTGGATTTCATAGAAGCCTAATCTTCTCCTTCCAAAGTTGGCCAAGATTGGCTTGGATTTTAGTACACATTTGGCTTTCCATGCCACATTATCAAATTCCAAAGCATTTGTGGAATTTAGGAACTATCTAATATGACACACATTCATATTGATATCAGCTCATAGCTTCACTTAGTGGGTAATGATGGAGCAAAAATATTAGCTAGCCTTTGTATTCTTAAGCCACCTGCTTAGAGGGATTGGGCACATAGTCCAAACATTGATAAATACATGCATGACCACTTAGCTTCACTTAGTGAGTGATGATGGAGCTAAAGGTACAAACTTTGTATTATTGATCCACTTTCCAGGAATTAAGTTGTTAGGAACCCATGATCTATTATTCTATTTGAATTATTAGAATAGTAGTTGCTTTGGATATATATGCTTTGTAAGTCATCCTTAGAGCACATTTGAATTATCCCACATGCATTAGATGAAATAGTTGTTAGAATAGAATTAGTATTTAAGTCAGTTTTAAGGCCCAATGAACGCATCCACGACTTGTATTGAATTAATCTTTCTCAAAGCAGGTTACCCCCTTAAAGAGGCTAATGATTCTATAATTTAACTATTGTAATTCATTTATGTTTATTTAAATTAATATATTTCTAGTTTTCATAGTTTATTTTATATATTTTTAATTATATTCTAATTTTTTTTAGGAAGGATCATATCATTTGGTATTAGAGTGCTCTTCAAGGAGATTTATTTTTACTACCCACTATATGCTCTCACCTTGCCATAATTAAATCTCGATGATCAAAAAGTAGTAACAAATCCATTCCTAGCCCTTCCATGTGATAGTAAAAATCTATAATTTCACTTTGGAAATAGGTCATCATTAAAGATCATGAGATTTTCTCTCTAGAACATTATGATTGTGTTCTACTCTAGATTTTGTCTTCTATTTCAGATCAAGGTAAAAGCTATCTACATAACTATGGAAAGTGCTTGGGTGAAAGCCCTAAAAGTCATTATGAAGAGTACCACAAGAAACCCAAAGTGGTTGGCCCATTGAGAGGACCTATTAGTGATATGGGAAATGACCCATTCCTGATTGACTAGTTCCCACCTATGAGGAAAACCAAGAACTACTGCTAAGAGATAAATATGTGCCTATAATGTTTTTGGAGAGTGGTACTCACTCAAACGGTATTGGTGGCCAAAGATATTTCTAAAAACTTTTAGGAATCCACTCAAACTTGGGGTCCATTTCCACTAGATAGATCAAAAAGCAAAATGATTTATAAAACTATCAGTAGAGCAGAAACTAGAAACCTCAACAAAGTAGAAGAAAACCATAAATCTCAACAAAGCAATAGAAAATTAGAAACTAGAAAGTGTTGGAAATTTTCATTTTTTACAATATCTCCCCATCTCTAGCCCCATTGCTTCTCAAAATTTATCAAGACACCTAAAATTCCATTCTCCATGTTTCCTTTCTTGAGATACCATATCCCCATTCCACTTTGAGTTCTCACAAGTCCCATTTCCCCTTTTTTGAGTTTTATCATAACTTCTTCAATTTTTGTCCATTTGCCTCAAAATTTTTACGTAGTTTTTGTCTCTCTTTTCTACTTCTTTTTCCATCTTTGATAAAAAAATTATTTTTTCCATTTTACCTTCTAAAATTATCATCATCTCTATCAATCATACTCCTATGTATAATAATTAGTAAAAGTACCTTTACCCCTCCCAATCTTGTCCAAATTAAAACATTCCCTTGCTAAACATGTCTTAACTTTAGATTTACCATCCATTGCAAAAAAAATAACAAGTTATGATACTCACATGTGCAGGCACCAAGATCATGGAGGAAGAAATTATAACTTTGATGACCTGGGTCACTAAATTAGTTGATATGGTGCATGTATTGAATGAATAAAATGGCCTTTTTCTTAGTAGATTATAGAAGATGGAGTATTCTTTTGAGAATAATTTTTCATCCATCCCCCTACCATGTGGGATCAAACTATTAATGGTACAAACTTAATAGGTTAGATTTATCATGCTGAGCAATAATTCAACCTTCATAATACTTATCACCTCAACAAAGCTCTAATTTCTTCCTTCCACTTGGAACTAGAGGCACTCCAATGATACCATTGGTATCTCAAATATAATGATGAACTTGATTAGAAAAAATTTTCATCCTTACTTTTGGGTAGGTTCAGTGCCTCAGCATTCAAGGATTTTATAGGAGCTTTAACCAAACTTTTTTAGATAGGCACCATTCGTGACTATCAAATTGATTATGAAAATTTTGCTAATGACACCAAAGGGTTATCAGATGAACTCTTCAAGAGTTTTTTTATTAATGCCCTTAAATATCCCATTCGATCTAAGGTCAAGATATTCCAACCTTAGACCATGAAGGTAGCCTTGGGTCTCATAAGGCTCATTGAAGACAAAATATCTACCTAACATTCCTCTTATAATTGGGCACCCTCCAATCCCTCTTTTTAACAACCCAACACTAGGCCAACCCCCATCAAATGTCTCACATGATATAAAATGCATGCACATCAAGAAAAAGGGATTCATTTCAATTTTGATGATAAATAAGTTCTAAGACATAAATACATTAAGAAAAAATTGTACCTATTAGATGTTGATTCTCCCCTAGATATTTAAGATTATGAGGATACTACAAAAGAGATCACACATGAAGTTGATGATTCTATCACTCAAATTTCCATCCAAAAATATCCATGCATGCTTTGGAAGGAGTCACTACCCCCCAAATGATGTCTATCTAGGGTTATTCTAAAAATGAACTCCTCACTATCCTTATTGACTCTAGTAGCAATCACAACTTCATCAATCCTTGGGTTGCTAAGCAAGCATATTGTTTTATACACATGTGTTCTAGTTTTGAGGTCATGATTACTAATGGAGGCACATTACCCGACAAGTGTCATAATATTCATATTTTAGTGGGTGACTATAACCTTTAATTCAACATGTTTGCTTTATCCTTAGGTGGATGTGATGTTTCTCTTAATGCCCAATGGTTACAAAACCTTGGACCCAACCTTTGGGACTTTTTAAAGCTTTGGATGTAATTCTTAGAGAATGGATAAAAATACACCCTAAAATGCCTTCTTTTAGGCTCCACCAACATTATCATCTCTCACCACATGGAGAAACTTCTCAAATATGGATCCCATGGCATCATTTCCCAACTCTTTTCTCTTCATAGTACTTCACCATTAAACTCTCACCCACCTCCTGACTCACACAACCTTTTGGTCAAATATGCCTCAATTTTTGAGGAACCTACAAGATTACCATATTACTAGCCTCAAGACCATCACATCCCATTACTTCCTAGTAGTGTACCTCCCAACATTCATCCCTACCAGTACCCATTTCATTAAAAGAATAAGATTGTAAAGATCATCCATGACCTCCTGTATGTTATGGTCATTCGACCCAACACTACTATGTATTCTTCAACAATATTACTTATTCATAAGAAGGATGATTCTTGGAATCTCTACATTGAATATCAAGATATAAACAAACCATCAAGGATAAGTTTCCCATCCCTATCATTGATGAAATCATTGATGAACTCCATGGTACATAGTTTATCTCCAAATTAGACTGTGCTTAAGGTATCACCAAATTCATCTTCATGATGCTGACATTCATAAGATAGCCTTTTGCATACATGATGGCTAATATGAGTTCCTTATCATGCCATTTGAGCTTACTAATGCCCCCTCCATCTTATAAAGTTTGATAAACCAAGTATTCTTCCCCTTCTTATGAAAGTTTATCTTGGTCTTATTTGATGACATTTTTATCTATAGTCCTACATGGGAGGATCACTTCCACCACCTCGCCACCACCTTGGGAGTTATTTTTGCTAACCACCTATGTGTCAAACATTAAAAGTGTTCTTTTAGTCAAATAGAGGTGGAGTATTTGGGATATATTAAATCATTATATGGTGTTTGTGTTGACCCCACCAAAATTGTATCTATGCCAAATTAGCCCCAACCAAAGACCCTTAAAAGCTTACATGGATTTCTTGGTCTGATAAGATACTACTAAAAATTTCTCAAGGATTATGGCATAATTGCAACTCCTTCAACATCTCTGCTCAATAAAGATGCATTTTCAGGGTCTCCTACATCTTCTCAAGCATTTAACTACCTTAAACATGCTATGTACACCACACCAGTCTTGGATATGCTTGATTTATCCAAGCCATGTGTGCTTGAATTTGATCCATGTGGAATAGGTCTTGGTTCTATACTTATGTAGGAAGGTCATCCCTTTACCTTCACCAGTAAGGCCCTAACTAGACATAATTTGGTATGTTCCACATATGAAAAAGAGATGATGGTTATTCTCCATGTAGTTCATAAATGGCATCCCTATTTGATTGGCAAACACTTCTGCATTAAAATCAACCATCAAAGCCTCAAATATTTTCTAAAACAATGGGTATATTATAAAGAGAAACAAAAATGGGTTTTTAAACTCATGGGATATGATTATGAAATTACCTACAAAAAGGGTAAGGAAAATTTGGTGGTTGATTCTCTCTCTCACTAGTTCAAAGATCTAATGCACCTATATGCAATCTCTCTTCCCATTTCCAACTAGCTCCATGATTTTTAAAATGAGTGGCATAATGATATCCCAACCTAACAACTCATTCTTCAGCTATTTATTTATCCATCTGCTAGCCCTTACTATACTTGGGATGGGAAAACATTATGATATAAAGGTCACCTTTTATCACTAATAGGATCCAAGTTCAAACAAATAATTTTATAGGAGATGCATGCTTCCCCTTCTACTAGTCATTCAAGGTTTTTGAAAATGTATGAGAGTGTTCATCATAATTTCTTTTGGCACAAACTCAAGGATGATATCAAAAAATTTGTTGTTGAATGTGATATTTTCCAATGTACTAAAGGTGAAATAGTTTCTCCACCTCGACTACTCCAACCAATTCCCATTCCCACACATATTTGGACTAATATTTCCATGGATTTCATTGAAGGCCTCCCAAAATCTAGTGATAAATTAGTGATTCTTGTCATAGTGGATCATCTCTCTAAATATGTTCATTTTTATAGTTTGGCCCATCCCTACACTATTTCCACCATTGCTCAAACATTTATTGATCATATATTCCAACTCTATGGTATTCTTACTTTTATTATCTCAGATCATGATTCTACCTTCACTAGCCATTTTTTGCAAGAAATCTTCAAGTGCATGGGCACATAATTAAAAATAAGTTATCTATATCATCCATAGACTAATGGCTAGACTAAAATCATCAATAAATGTCTAAAACCCTATCTTCACTATTTTGTCATAGAATAACCACATTAGTGGGTCAAATTGTTACCTCTTTCATAATGGTGGTACAATACATCCTACCACACCTCTACTAAAATGATCCCATATGAAGTAGTTTATGATTAAGCACCCCCACCACTTCTCCTATATACACATAGTAGTTCACCAATTTAGGTAGTTGCACTACTCTCCAACATCGAGATAAAATTCTCCATATCCTATAGGACAATATTCATTTGGCACAAAATTGCATGAATCAATAGGCTAGTCAACACTACTATGAGTGCACCTTTCAACCAAGTGATATGGTTTTTATTCACCTACAGCCATACCAAAAATATCCCTAAAACAAAAGGGGTGTCACAAGATTTCACCTAAGTTTTATGGGCTATAAAAAATTCTACAATAAATTGGGTCTATAGCTTACAAGTTAGAGATTCCACATTCCTCTAGCATTCACCTAGTATTTCATGTCTCATGTCTAAAGAAAGTTCTTGGCACCAAAATTCAAGCACAAATAGTCTTACCATAACTTGATAATGAAGGCTCCCTCCTTCTCAAACTAGAAGTAGTCTTAGCTCGATGCACCTACTAACTTCACTCTCACAACATCATAGAAATTTTAATTTAGTGGCATGGAATGCAACCTGAAGATGCCACATGTGAACCATTATTCCAAACTCAACAATACTTTCCAAAATTTAATCTTTGAGTGAAAATATTTTTCTAAGAGGAAGGGGATGTTAGGAACCTATGTTCTACTCTTTTATTTGCATTATTAGCATAGTATTTGCTTTGGATGCATATGCTTTATAAGTCATCCCTGGAGCACATTTGTATTAGCATACATGCATAAGATGAAATATTTATTAGAATATAATTAGTATTTATGTTAGTGTTAAGGCCCAATGAATACATACATGAATTGTATTGAATAAAGCTTGCTTAAAGGAGGTTCCACCTTGAAGAGGCCAACAATTCTACAATTTAGCTATTGTAATTCATTTCTGTTTATTTGAATTAAAATATTTTTTGTTTTCATAGTTTAATTTGTGTATTTTTAATTATATTCTAGTTTATTCAGGAAGGATCATATCATAAGCACTCATCTCTATTCATTATATTACTATTGGTACATCACATACCCAACATTACTCAGCATCAAAATAGGTTTTGTATTAGTTTTCATATCCAATTATGTGTATTCATTCCTTTCTCTTCCTCTCTCTCTTACCCAAATTTGTATTTTCCTATTTTAGATATAAAATATCTAATAGTAACTAATCTAATATTTATTTTCTCTTGCATATTTACACTTAACAATGTGCTCTTTTTATGCACAGTCAACATCACACAACTTCATGGGCTTCACCTTTGTAGGTAAGTTTTGGTATGCTTTCTACTTTCCTTTATCTTAGTATTTTTCTTTGATACATCACTAGAATAAAGGGGGGGGGGGATTTAGTCATATAAAATGCCAAAATTAGTAACTTGAGTGTGATTTGTGACACCTAACCCATGGGTCCCTCTTGCACGCTCTCATGACCCTTATATCCACCTTTTCACTGATTCCTAGTCATATGTAGACTTTTGGAACCTCATTCCAACTTAGCCAATCTCCATTTTACATGATTATTCCACCCCCCTAGGTCTCATACCTATAGGACAATAGCACCCAAGTTGTAATATAGCATTGGACCCTAGGGTGTCCTATTTCTAGTACTCCTATCCAATCACATTTCAAACCTAGGTGACTATTTATTCCTGATTCTTCTTCTTCATTATGTCAACCTAGTGTGAATGCATTTAGCCTATGACAAATATATCTCTATAAAATACCATTCAAAGTTTATATATAAGAGGTTGGAAATTATATCAAATCTAAGCATAAAATATAAGCAAAACCACTAAGGCAAATTTTTGTATTCTCTACATACATCTATCTAATATGACTACTAGCATATTTAAACCCTCACATTAGTCCCTAACCACCTCAATCATACCTATTTTATCATTTTTTCAGCCACATAACACTATTACATAAAGCACATCAAGTAGGATAACTACATCTAGCTTGATACCTCTTCAGAGTATTGGTAGTAGGAAACATGCCCACATATAGTGTGTGGATACATGTTTAGTGCATCTTACACACACTAACCCCCCCTCATTCTTAAAGTTTCATTCAAGCATACTAAAAGTCTAGGATTGGAGATTAAATCAACTCTATAAAGAGATTCATTAATAGTCAAGAATTTGAAATTTCACAAGCAAACTAATATACAGACAGTGGACAAAACCTAGAAAACTCATATTTTTGTGACCAATTTGGATAATAGTGGAAGGACCTAGACTATAGAGCCAGACCTTAAAGTGTCCTAATTTTAGTGCTCATATCCTTTCATTGAATTAAATATAGATCCTAATTTATAGTAGTGTCCCAGTCTTGCACAACCAGTACTAGCTTCTGTCTCATCCATCTTAGTCCTTTTTGAGCTAAGTTATTTTTCTCCTATTTTATAACTATTTTTAGAAAGCTATAAAGGTCAAATATATTATACAAATCAATACTCTATTTATTTTAATACTTATTTATTGATTTAATCAATTCATAACCTTAACTAAATTAGGAATAATACTCTAATATTCCCAAAGCTATTAAATTAGGAACACTTTCTTCTTTACATTTTAGTGTGGATTACCCTTTTTTCAGTCTATAATTATTCTAAGTCCTTACCCATTATTTCAAATATATGCAGGCTCTATTCTTAAGACCCTAGTTTTATCCTAGCTTATCGAGAGAAACAAGATTATTATAGGTCATCCTAACCCATGCATACATATTTATCCTTTTTTAATTCCTTATAGGGACTAAATTATCCACAAAATTAGAACATCTAATGAGAAAAAGGATCTTGGTAGATAGGATTTTTTCAATCTCCTTATATATGATGGGTTCCAAAATAAGAGTAACTCATCATTGTATTTTTATAAAAGGTCACACATCTAGCTTGAGTGGAATAGTGTGGGTCATAGTTTTTTGGTTAAAAAATTTTAATTTGTCATAAGACCAACCTAGGACTTTAAATTTTAGTAAAAACTTATTAATTTCAAAAAAATTCTCCTCAAAGGATGTTTGTCCTATAGTCCCCATATGTTGTTCTTCTAGGATGCCCAAATTTATTAGAACATTATCTATTTGAGTTAAATATAAATCTTCTCAAGGATTTATTATGTTGGTTTCAATTTTTTTGGTGATATCATTTATTTTAAGATTTTATTGGTCTTTATATATAGTATTCCATCTTATTCATTATGCATTATGTCTATATGTTCTTTTTCATCCAAAATTTCATCTTTGAATAATTTTAAACTGGTGAGGAATTAAATGATATATTCATCATCACTAAAATGATTTTATTTTGCATTTTTAGATGTTGAAAGTGTAGTGATTATATATATTGAAAACTTTTGCAATGATTTTTTGGCCAAGGGTTAAAGTTATTTTAAAAATATATCTAAAACATCATCTATCTCACTATTTTATCTTTAGACATAAAAAATGTTAAAATCTATAACATATTTGATTATATCCAACGCTATATATCTATAATGGTTAGTAAACTTGGAATTACACTTTAAAATGCTTCTTATCTCATTGAAAATCAACTCAGAGTCACCATACACTTTTATCATGTTGACATTATGCCTTCAAGAAAATTTTATAATAAGAATCAAAGATTCATAGTCTTGTATATTATTAGATTATGGAAATTGTAATTTATAGGTGATAAAATGTTATTTTCCCATGGGATTGATTAAAACTTCCCTAGTACCTAATCATTTTTCACATCGAGATAGATCATTATATTCAAAAAATTTAAGGCTTGAACCTATATTAGAGTCTTCATGATTATTTTATTTTGTGTTTAAGGTAAATGCATAAACATCCGCAATTAGTAATTCAACATTTTTGCTCTTCAAGTTAAACTTGGTAATGACATATGTTATCATTTTCTCTCTTTCAATCTAAATATTATTTACTACACCTATATGATAGACGATAAGGTTGATTTTGTCCTCTTCATTTAATTAATTGAGTCAATTTAATGTTGTTGGAGGCTTGTAAATGATGTCTCCAAGGTGACCAATGATGTTGATGAGGTATCATGTGTGCTAGATTGACAATGACAAAGTGTGTTTCAATGTTATTTAGTGTTTTTGCATAGTTATTCAATGTTTAACATTGATAGGTAGATAGTAGATGTTATTGATGATATGGTCAAGTTGAAGAGACCCTATGGGGAGTTATGAGTGATTAGAGTGATTATAGAAGTGAAAGGATATCATTAGAGTAGTTAAATGAGTGTCTAGGTTTAAGTAGTCATCTTGGTAGATAAGGCTAAGTAAATAATTTAATGATGTCATATTTTCACATGTGTGAAGGTTTCAAGAGTAGTTTGATACATGGATGGATTCTCATATGAGAGGTGATCATATTATTCAAAATTTAGGTCTGGACATTAAGTATAGAAAAAGTTATAACAATGCAAAGTTGACCTCTCAAATAGAGTTCACTATGTTTCTATAGTTATCCAAATTTTCAAGAGGAGATCTAATGGTGAGTGTTCAAAACATCTAGCGACAAGCATCTAATTTGATAGAAAAAGATCTAATGGTGAGTATATGTTTGTACAAATTATGATCCAATTATGTGTGTGAATTCAATTTTTCAAAGGACACATAGATTATATGTAGAACTACCAAGTGGAAAAAGTTCATTGGAGACTAACTGTAGGGTGCACAAAAGGCATGCAGGGCTGCAAAGTGGCATCATCTTGGAAGAGAGGATAAATATAAAAAAAGAATGATGAGATTTAAAGCTAGGAAGATTGTAAGGAGATAAATGGAGTGAAATTTATATAGATTTTATGTATCATGAAATGAAGACATGTGTCTTCAATGTTTTGCTTTAAGTAGTGATTGTTGGCATTTGAATTAGCAAAGGGAAAAACTAGTTTGAGTATTTTGGCTAATAAATTTAAATCTAAGAGGAATTGGCCCATTTGGAGTGGAATTCAGAGAGCATAGTGATAATAGAATGAGAGAAACTTTGAAAGAGAAGGTAAATGTAATTTATTAACATTAGATATAATATAGGATCAGTCATGTTTATCTAGTCAAGTTAATATAGGAGGACACATAGGTCATTAGACCTAATGAGCCTAGAAGAGGCAGATTGAGCGAGTAAGCCTTAGAGGCTATTTGAGAAAGATTAAAGGGTGAAGAAGAGTGTAAGAAAGAGGATTCCATCATTAGGTGTGTTTCACATCAAATAAGAGGTGGAAATAAAATTATAGGTAGTTTATTGGTGCTTGGTTACCTAGGGGTTGTAGCCTCCTTGTTGGTTGGAGCTAGTTAAAGGTCAAGTGGGTGCTTGACTAAATTTAGGGGTGGGTGCTCCTTAATTAGTTGGTAGTGGTATAAATGCTAAATATTGTCTTTATATGACTATATTCCATCTTACAAGGTATAATTGGTTTTATCCCCCAAGATTTGTTCCTACATATATCATATGTTATGTGCTTGATCTTGTTTTATCTTCATGTTCTTTATTATGAATGACTTATATGATTCATGATTATATGTGCTAAATGGTTAAGAGTTTGGAACTAGAATTAGATTATATAACATAACTAATTCACCCCCCCCCCCCTCTTAGTGATTGTACCTATAACAATTGGTATCATAAAAGGACATTTTATGCAATTTCAACCACTTGAAGGTGATCAAAGGTATAATATGGGTAAAAAGGAAAGTTGTTCAAAAGAAAAGATAATCATGTTTGATGATGAAATTTTACATAATAATAGAGAATAAGAAGATTTATATTATAGTGATGAAGAATAATTTGATCTAAAATTTTATCTCCTAAGTGCACTTCGTGAAATAAAGGAGCAAAATAAGAGGAATCATAAAATGATGAATATGATCAAAGGTCTTAAAGCACAAGTAAACTCTCTTGAGGAGAATGTGTTGTCATAATTTTTATATCATAAATAAGGTCTATGAGTTTTGTATATGAAATTTTGTTTATTCCATGGATTTAAGGGGAACTTTGTAAATGGTCAGGTCTTAGGATTAGAAGACTATGTATTAGAATTTGAGAGAGAAGGTATGGAGGCATGTGTGTTATTTCTTCATGGTTAAAGATGGTTTGAAGGTGATAAAATGGTTCCTAAGATTAGGTGAATTAGGGTGAGTCCATATCAATGTTTTCAAGTTAATTTCATGTAGTTTATGATGTTCATGTATGTTTTGTTTGTATAAAACAAAGTATGATCAAAGAAGAGTATAGTTTTGAATCATGTTTAAAATGATCAAGGTAAGAAGTTGTATGAATAGTGTTATGGGGATTTTATATCATATTCAAGAGGTGGTAATTTCCTATTATTAATTATTGAAATATTTTTATGTCCATAGGATTAGGAATTGATTCAACTTTATCATTATGTCAAAGGGGAGAAAGTTCTTGAAGAGATACACACAGTTTGAGCATAAGATTTGTATTAGGTTTTTACATCAATAAAAAAGAAGGATATTGTTTTATATTTTTTAATGATCTCTCCAAGGTGAAAAAGGATGTTTATGAGGTGTCATGTGTGCTAAAATTACAATGACAAATTGTGCTTCAATGTTCTTTAGTGTTCTTCCATAGTTCTTTAGTGTTTAACTTGGATAGGTAGATGGTGGATGTTACTGATGGTATGGTCAAGTTTAAGAGACCCTATGTGGTGTTATGAGTACTTATATTGATTATTTAATTTAAATTAATTCATTATATTATTCATATGAGTGTCTAGGTTTAGGTAGTCATCTTGACAAACAAGGTTAAGTAAGCAGTTTAATGATGTCATATTTCACATGTGTGAAGGGTTCTAGAGTAGTTTGATACATGGATGGTATGAGAGGTGATGATGTGGTTTAAATTTTATGTTTATACATTGAGATTATAAAAATTTATAGTAGTTAAAATTTGGCATCTCACATAGAGTTCTCTAAGTTTCTATACTTAGCCAAATTTTCAAAAGGAGATCTAATGGTGAGCATTTAAAAGATGTAATGATGAGAACCTATTCTGATAGAAAAATATCAAATGGTGAGTGTATGGTTGTATAAATTATGACCAAATTACACATGTGAATTCAATTTATCAAAGGATACATAGATTACATGTAGAACTATAATGTGGTAGAAGTTCATTGGAGATTGATTGTAGGGTGCGTAGAAGGCATACATGGCTACCAAGTGGCATGATATTGAAATCAAGGATCAAAGATAAACAGTGAGAAATGAGATTTAAAGTTATGAGGATAGTAAGGAGATATATATATATATATATATATATATATATATATATATATATATCATGTTATGAAGACGTGTGTTTGAAATGTTTTACTTCGAACAGTGACCATTGGCATTTGAATTAGCAAAGGGAAAAACTAGTTTGTAGTATTTTGATAATATATTTTGATATAAGAGTAATTTTCTAATGGATTAATAATAAAATTTTAACATGACTTCAATTTTAATCTTTAAAATTTTATTATAAAGTTTGAATGTTTCTAAATTTGTAGATATTGAGATCCAAAGTTGACTATGCCTTTGACCATGTTTTGTAAGTGACCAGAGAAGGATATTTGATTTTTTATTGATATTATTTTTATGTTTAAAGATTAAATATATATTTTATAGTGTTATATAATCCTTTTGGACCATTTTTTCTAATTTTTGAGTTTTGACCAATTTATATTTAGTGTGAACAATTGCTTATAAATTGACTATGTTTGTTGAATACACTAGCAGATTGAGTGACCATCTTGTAAGAGTGAGTTGAAGGTGTTATGAGAAGAATTGAAGAATAAAATGAGTATTAATATGTTACACAAGTATCTAATTATTATTATAAAGTATTGGATGTCATTATATTCCCTTTATTAGATATGGAGAGTCAAAATATTATAATTATATTTTGACTGTGTGTGACAAGCCTAAATAGTCATTTTGAGAGAGTTGATTTTAGTGATTAGAGATTGTGTTGAAGTGTATAAATAACATAGAGGTATTTAAAATGTATTTAATGGTTTTAACATGTCTTATAATCATATTTATACATGACAATTATGTTGTTGCTTCAGAAGTTTGAGACTATGTTTTATATATATGAAGACCTGAAGAGCAAGGAAACCTAATTGGTAGGTTCAAGTATTGAGTTAGTGTTACAGGTGGAATGTAACAATGAGGGAGTTATAAAGGGTATATTTGAGACATGTTTTATTTGTTAAAATCATTGGTATAATTTGAAAGTGGCCCAAATATTTGAAGTTGTAATGTATGGGTGAGTAGGTCTAATTGTTTTAAGTCTCACCAAGACCTAATGGTGGTTTAGGATTTATGAAGCAATGGAAAAAATAAGGAGTGTGGGGTTACTAAATGTAATTTTTATGAATACCTATTTCAATTTTATAACAATTATGGTAATCATCTTGGCCGACCAAGATGGGTTATATGAGTGTATGGTATAAATATTATATATAACTGGCCTATTTGGAGTGGAGTTGAAAGAGTGTGGTGTTGAGTGAAGGAGAGAACCTTTAAAAGAGAATGTGTTTGTAATTTAAAACCATAAAATACAAAACAATATAATTCATTTTTATCTAATCAAGTTGATGCAGGAGGACACATAGGTCATTAGATCTAATGAGCCTACAAGAGGTAGATTGAGCGAGTAAGCCCTAAAGGTTGTTTGAGAAAGATTGAAGTGTGAATAATTTTGAAAGCAAGAGGATTATATGATTATGTGTGTTTGAAATAAGATAAATGGTGGAGATTATATCAGGGGTAGCTAATTTTGTGCTTGGTCACCTAATGGTTGCGACCTCCTTACTAGTTGGAACTAGTTAAAGGTAAAGTGGGTGTTGGACTAGATTTAGGGGTGGGTTCTACTTGATCAGTTGGTGATAGTCAAAATGTTGAATATTGTGTTTATATCACTATATTACATCTTGAATGGTTTAGTGGGTTTTATCCTTGAAAAGGGTTTCCCACATATATCATGTGTTATGTGTTTGATCTTGTTTTATCTTCATGTTCTTTGTTATATATGATTTATATACATCATGATTGTATGTGTTGAGTGATTAAGAGTTTGGAACTATAATTAGATTATGTATCATCATTGATTAACCCCCCTATAAATTATTTTACGTCTAAAATATGTCATATTATCCCAAAGCCAGTGTCTAATGCTAATAAATCACAAGGTATGCAAGATAGTGACTAATAGTTGTATGTTTCAGGGGGATTTGTGGATAATTTAATCTTAAATATATTATATACTTAATTGAATGAGAAATACTATATTTATTTTAAAATTAAAAACTCTTTTATAAATTGGAATTGTTGGATGGTCAACATGCTTTGTTGGAATGGAAATTATTTTAAATAAAACACACTTGTTGTCCATTTATAGAAATGTGAATTGTATAAATTTAAACACACTTTAAATCTAAGTTGGTAAAATCTAAAATATTTGGAAGTGAATTTTGTGAAAATTAAAATAACTGAGTTGAAACAAACATGCATTAAACATACACACAAACCTGTAGATTAGAATTTGACACACAACATTTTCATGAACAAAAGATAACAATACATAATAACATAAACATATAAGCACCAAAAATGATCCAATTTACTTGGTTGAGTGGTTATATTCTATCCCTTTGAATAGGATTATATAAAACTATAATTGTATAAATATCATGAATTTAAATATTCATTAAGTCTATAAACTTCTTACAATGATGGAAAAGCTTATTTTTATGATCTAATCATTTTCTTGCTACGTACTTTATGTTTTATTATATAATACCTATATAAATAGAAAGATGTTGTTTATAGGTGATAATTATCTTTAAAAATATAATCAAAATATAGAAATCTCCTAAGAAGACCATAACTAACTAGGATCTTGTTTATTGAAAATAGGAAGATAACAATATATTTTCACATTTCAAAGGACAAACTGGTGGAAGAGTGTTGGCATCATTTCTCATGTGCTATATTTATCTGATTATAATCTAAAATTATTATTTTAATTGAATACATTTATTTTATAGACAAAAACCTTATTACAATACTTACATTTGTTTGTATCAAAACTACTAAAAATACTTGTCTATAAATAGACATAATACTTTTGGAAAATTTATACATGACTTCTAGAAATGCTTCAAAAATATATTAGGATAATTATTATCATAGATATGATTTTAAATCTGATTTAAAGTCTTAAAAATATCTTTTATTTATCTCTTGGAATCCTTAAAAATTTGTATGATCATCTCTTTAGCCATTGTAGGCATCTCCAGACCTAGACTAGTGATTTCTAAATCCATAATGATGGACTCTAGAGCCAATTTGGTGATCTCCAAATCTAGATTGAATATCGTTAAAGATATTATAAGATGATATTTTAAAGTCCTTTTGATTTCCAAAACACATTATTTTCCTATAACACATCTGGATGACTTATATACACAAAAATGTTGTAATTTCATGCAAAAGGTTAGAAAAAAGTGGTGTAAGTTGGCAACATTAACTTGCACATAATGATTAAATAAAATCACTCATTTTATATTTTTAATTAGTAATTATATCTATAATTGACATCTAAATGCACACAAGAGTTAGATTATTACAAGAAAATTTATGGCATCAAGTATCAAAGGACTAATCTCAAAGTTTTATTCAATGTATATTTTTTTACACAACATGTAAGACTTAAAAAGCTTATAGTAGTTGGTCATATAAAACCCAATAACGGGTTCAAAAATTCAAAAAAAAAAGTAAAATAATCTAATAAATAAAATACTTAATTAATTAAATCCCACTATGGATCATAAATGACCAAAAAAATCCCCTTTGATCCAAAGGGGTATAGAAGTTTAAATAATTTGAGAATTGACTCTAATATCATCAAAGAAACTCTAAAACAACTATAAATGGTGCATTTTACCCTTGGTAATGACAAAAAATAACATTGCTCCATAAATAATCCCACCCTATGATTTTTGTCATAAAAGGATAATAAACATGATCAGAACTTGTTCATCCCCTATGATCATCATATTATAATGTATTAAAACATGATCAAAGCCTATGTAGCTACATTTATCTACATAAGGATCCACATAAAATCGCACATAATTGACCAACCTATACTATGTATGGCACATCTCTTTGATGTCCAATAAATGTTTATGAACTTTACTCAACATTGAAGGTGATATAAACCCCTATCAACTTATAATATCATAGATAACTAGTTGAACACCAATGAATGTTATATATTGTCCCCAATTAGGTGAGAGATGAGAAGAATTAAAATGAGAGAAACAAAATCAAACAATCATTTTTGGTCCATGTCATAAATATCAAGGATATAAATCCAATACTAGAATAAACTAATAATAGAATTCAAAAATACCATTACAACATATCCTGGTCTTAAGCCTAGTAACTTGTACAAGATGGGTGAATCACTAATCACTCAAAAAAAGTTATCAAGTCCATTAATACCATAGACCTTATCCATATAGGATTTATCCTAATTATAAGAAGTGTCATAATATCCTAAATATCTAGAGTAACCATAAGATCTCTTGCTAGAATGATCTACATAATTTTATTCAGTTGTCTTTGTGTGTGGAGAGTAGGGACATCAAGAAGGACATACATCTAGAACATGTCCAATAAAACCAAATTTGAAACATCTAGGCTCTTTCTTGTGCCAATGATATCCAAAATAATTTGAATAACTAGAATAACCATTATATTGATAACCATACCTATGGTGATGTATTAATTTTGAGGATCTTGGAGAGTGTTAGTGATAATGTTGTGGAGACTGTCTAGAATGATATGGATAGTGTCTCAGAGATTGTTTCAGAGAATGATTCTAAAATTTATTATGATGATATTTTTGATGGCACCTAGACTTTGTATATTGAGCTTATTTTATAGTTGTATTATTTTTATTTACAAATTATTGTTCATACTAAGTGAATAATTCACAAATAAAATAAAATGTTGCACCATTGACCTTATCACTAAGCTATGGAATTTGGAAAAATTTGGTATATGCATAACTAGGACCATTTAGATTTATGTATATGATCATGTCATCATAAATCTTTCCACCTATCATGTAGTATTCTTGTTTCAATGTTTTCAACTATGAAATATATTTAGATATATCTTAATCATTAGCTAAATTATTATTTAAAACTTTCATATGAATGTAAATAATTTGTTATGTAGATTTTTTATTATACAAGTCCTTTAACACTTTCCATCCTTTTAATTCCCCATATTTAAAATATTCAATTTGAATAATCACATCTGTAGTATATGATGATTTTAGCAGTGTAAGGGTATGTTTATCATGCTTTTGATACTCAATTAGTTTGACAGGTTCAGTGGGTGGTGATGTTTATTTATCTTTTATTTACCATAAATTATTAAAAATGAGCATGTTTTCCATGTGTAAGCTCCATTATTTGTTGTTTTTTGGTGTTAATAGTCTATTTTTAGAGATTAAACTTGCAATTTTTTCCATGATGTTAGAAAATAAAATCAAGGAATGTTATTAGGGTTTGGCCTTTACCCACCAAATACATTCTATTTTATAAACAATTTTGGGACTTGTCAAAAAATAATACAACACCTTATATTGCCTTTTACACCCTTATATATCATGGTTCTCTTTGAACATGTAAACTACCTATTTTCATGTGATTAATAAAATTAATCTAACCAACTTATTGTTAATCAATCTAATGCAATTGAGTAGTAAAATAAAATTACAAGGAAGTCTTTACCAGGTACATTTTTAATTTTCATATAAAAAACAAATATATGGCATTGCTTTTTCTCTTACCTTTAAATTTTTTTCTTCTATGCAGATCCCACATACAAGAATCAAATGAAAATAATTTTGAAACCATATAAACCCAATGAAAATATTATTTATTCCCTCCTATATTTTAAAACAATGTTTTGTTTCTTAGTTCAAAACTAGCCTTACATCTCCTCTAAGAACCATGTATTACCTAAAAAAATTAACACATAACAAATGTTTACCTTGCATTCCCAGCCACCACCATATAATTTTGAAGGAAATATAAATCTATGTGATTTTATTTTATCACCTAAAACTTTATTTATTCATATTTTTTGGTGACTTCTAGTCACATCACATTTCATAACATGCATAATTCCATGCCAATCTCTTTTAATTTCCTTTCAATTTGGCATGTCATATGTCCGAACAGATTCTTCCAATACAAGTCAATTCTTTTGTTCTTCTCAATGTTTAGGTTTTGAAAATGTTTTCTCTCTTCCTCTTAAAATTACCAAGCTTGGTAAGAGTCCACAAAACCTTTTACCATTGCATTTGGAATAAAACAAAAGGAAAAATTAAAAAATATTTTTTGAAGGTTTTCTTTTATTCATAATCTTACAATATGTAGTGGAGTCCACAACACTTTATACTACATTTTTTCCCTCCTCCATATCTTCAATTATTTGATTTTGATACCATTGATGGCACCAGGTATTGGAGGAATAATATCAAAATTGTTTTCAATGTATATTTATTATTTTTGTACACAACATGTAAGCTTTAAAAATATTATGGTAGTTGGCTATATAAAACTAACTAATGTCTTAACCAACCCAAACAAACAAAAGGAAATTAATCTAATAAATAAAATAAACAAATAAACTAACTAATTAATTAAATACCACCATGGATCATAAATGACCCAACAAAAATGAGGTCATTTCTTGGATATAATGATATATTTTATGGGTTCATAATCTCCCCTACACTTTACTTCTTGAAATTCATCTTTCAAGCTAAGGTCTCATATGTTCCATAATATATACAATGTCTACTAGTTTTTTGTTGAGGTGAAAAGTGTCATAATAGGTATCCCAATGTAGTTGTGTTATGATGATGTAACCTTTGTATGGTCTGACCTAGGTCTTACACCTTTAAAACTATTCTACTTGATCTATTTTATTTTTTCATGAGGACATAGGATTGAGAATCAATGGTGACCTATATTTCATGCTAATCCATTCTTTCCCATGTGTTTACTCAATTGTTGTATCAGTTCTATGATAGTTATGTCTCTCTTAAGACACCATTTGAGATTATTGTGAGAAATGACTTCCTTTTCCTTCAAAATAATACTCAATGTATCCCACCTATGACCTTAATTAGTAATGATAGTACTAAAATGAATTTGAGCATACTCCTCAAAATGAGAGATGTATTTCCTCAAAATATTTTGATGGTGTTCCTTAATCATGGGGATATATAAAATACTTTAAAAGGACATGACTATCTTATCCATATTAATGAATTTAGGCCTCATATAGATCCAAACATTTTTAACTTGTTAAAAATATTCTTATATTATCTCACTTTAGTAAATATGATTTTTTAGGGTGGAGATGAAAGCACAATTTAGAATTATCCTAAAAATAGGTTAACTAGGAAGGAGGACATATGTCATAAGATAAAGTTACACACATAGAACTCACATTAATTATTTTTTGACTCAAGGGTACTATTGTGATAGGATTACATAAAATCATTATCATCTTCTAATTCATAGGGTAAAACATAGGAAATTATCAATAATTTCAATCTATATAATTGTTCTTGAAGAAAGAGACCATACCCAAAGTTAGGTTGTCTATAAACTAGGAGTTTTTCACCTAATTCACAAGCTATTTGTAGTGTGGATTCTAATTTTTCTTTTTGTTCTCTCATTTTAAATATCCCACTTAAACTTCTTATTTTATGCCTTCACTCTCCTAATGATTTGACAAGTTTTTACCAAAGTGGACATGATGTCATCATAGGACAATAGTGTTTGCACAACATAATCTACTTATTCTTTAGGTGCCATAATTTTCTCTTTTAATGAAGCTATATCATTATATTTATTAATAAATTAATTTTTTTTATTTTAACTCATTATATAAATATTAGATAGTTTTTTCCTTATCTTGTAGTTTGTGCTTGAGGAATGTTATTTCCTCTTCTTATTGTTTCATGATTGTTTCATCTTTTCAAAAAATCATATCCTATTTTAATTTTTCTTGCTTGTCATGGTCAAAAGGCTGATCTTATTATTATAAAATTCAATATTTATCTTTGTCTAATTGAGTTTTATATGAATAATATGTAAGGGATTCTTCTACATCTTCTTATTGGTGGTCTAGATTGCACCCTAGTTGAGCAAAGGGATTGTTCAGGTCCTCTTACTCAAACTTAGTCCAACATGGGACTGATCCCTAGGTTGTGGTCACCTAAAATTAGGTCAAACCTCTAGATAAGGGTGGATTCATTTTGGATCTATTACCTAAAATAGACCTAAGCGAACTCTTACTTGGAAAAGGTAGAGAGATTGAAAATAATTCATAAGCATGTAAAAATGAGGTGATGCACCAAATGCTGTGATCTCTAAGCTTGAAAAATATATAGTATGAGACACATTCAAGACTAAAAAATATCACTTCACTTAATCTTTGATTATCTTCAACATAAGTATTTCAGAACATGGCATGAACTAGCTACTAACCTAGTATGGGAGGGTAATTATCCACTTATAAACTAATTAAAATACTATATATGGACTTATTTTGACCTGTGGAAGCGACCAACACTTCATAAAGGTGATAAGATTTAGACAGAGGAAAAGAAAGGCATGGATCTTAACCACATTAACAAACTCATAAGACACACTTTAATTACACTTGAAAAATGAAGGAATTCAATCTTTATTGCATCAAATAGGTGTTACAGTGCAAATCTCAGTAGAGTCTAGTAATACCAAAGAGAGGGATCCTTTCTAGAGATTATAAACCTATATATAGATCAAAATGGATGAAATATATGGGGATCAAGGTGTAGAGGGATGGAGAAAGGATTCTAATGACCCATATTTCCCATCATTTTGACATTGATGCCATTATAAAAGGTCATCATGCTAAGACTACTTCTAAAAAATAGCCATTGCAACTATATCAACCCCTTCCCATATCTAGTCTACATTGATGCTCCTTACAATTACAATGGTGGGATCAAATCATTAACAATCTTCTTCTAGCATAGATGCCATTACAACAACTTAATCAATCTATTTAAATCTTTATGACATTGACTACTCCTCACTAGCTCCCTATTGGTTAATTTTGTCTTGTAGAAAGGGTCATAATCAGCTTCATAACCACCTTGATAATGAATTTAACCATTTAAAACTAACATGTATGCCTTTATGGCCTTTCTTTGAGACATTTTCTCTAGTTTGACCTCGACTGCAATTGTTATTTATGGAGCACTATATTTTGACTTTTAATCTTGATATTTGATCTTAATCTACTCAAGCCATTAATATTTACTCTACTCAATCATCAAATTTTAATCTTGACCATTGATTAGCTTCCTAGTGCACCATCACATATATATTTTTAGCTTACATGTGCACTATAAATCTTTCTCTATATGAATAAACATGAGCCATGGATCTTTTACCAGCCTAACATGGTTGAGATAATTGATAGATTCTCATTTGTCTTGGAAATTCATATACTTGTTGACCTAATGACCACCATTAATCTTCCTTTGTATAATTAAATGTTCACCATTATTCTATTTAGGCCCACTAACACTATTATGTTTCCACACACCATTTGATCTTTGGTACTATTAAATGTCAATCATTGATTTTAAGAATTTGAATTGAAACAACTATTTCATGAGGCTCAAATTTGATGTTTACATGCACGTTTAAGGATTTTTAAATCTAAACAGTTAATTTTTGTAGTTTGAAATTTATTTCCCCTTTAACCTTTCATTTTTCTTGTCTAACTTTGAATTTCTATATCTTGAGATAGCGAGATCATCAAGATATGAAATTTGTAGAGAATGTTCAAGCCATGAAGATCTTCATATCTATGTAATCTTTTAAACCTGGGAGGCTTTCTAAGAATACTTATAAAATGCACAATAAAGATGATCCATCTATTTCTTCATGATGTGTTGATGATGATCTATCTCTTCAAAGCTTACAGAAGTCATCTTTTAATCATCTTTGAAGGCTTATATCTAGAGATAGAAATAACACCAAGGAACCAAACTTAGAGGGAATCATTAGGGCATTATATACATCATCTTAAATAACTCTTAAGACCAACCTAACTCATAAGAAAAAATGGGATGATATGCTAAGTTTTAAATCATGGAGTGATAATTTAACTTGTGGGGGCAAAATTGACAACATTCTAGTGACTCAGCTAGGAAACATGCCTGATATGCTTGAGAATTAGACCATTTGTATGAATTTCATACTTATAAATAGTAACAAGTTTGATTCATGGATACAAATATCCCCTTTACCTTGTAAAGATAATAAATACACCAAACAATAAGGGAAACATATAAAATAGTGAAATTAATTAAATAAAGAAAAAATAAATAACCTACTTGGCTAAGACAACACTTGAAGGAAAGATAAAATAGCTAACTATGCACAGGGGACTCCAACCTTTAGTTTAAATGTTTCAAGTGTGTCTCATTAACTTGGATAGTATGATTCTCACCATCCATCCTTTTAAGTTAGAAGGCATTATGGGATTGGTATCTAGAGATTGTGTATGGACCCCTCCAAAAAGAGTCAAACTTTGTATTCCTTCTTTGCTTACCTTCTTCCTCATCCCACTTAACGACCAAATATTCTTATTTAAAACTTAGATTATCTTACCTTTACTTGATGGCTAGCAAGGACTGATGTCTTGTCTCTTCCAATTCCATAATATTATCATACCTAATCTCCATAGGTTCATTATCTATTCACTCAAGTTGATGCATCAGTGTAAGGGAATGAAATTCAAGATAAATATGCATTCTTGCTTTGTTACCATATACAATCTTGTATGGGGAGTTGGATATTGACTTCTTGTAGGTGATCCTATCATCCCATAGAGATTAATTCAATTTGAGATGCCATTCCCTTTTGTTATCTTCAATAGTCCTTAGGATATTCAATAGCTTCTTATTAGTGGACTCAGTAAAACCATTACCTTATGGATAATAGTTTGATGATGTGTTAAGAAAGACACTATGTTGAACTACACATTTGCTAATTTTAGAACCCACAAAGGACATAACATTGTTAGAAATTATGGTTGAAGGGACTCCTAATATAGTGATCAAACCTTCATAGAAATCTAGAACATTGGACTCGTTTGCTTCCTTTAATGCCACTGTATTTATCCATATAGTAAAGTAGTCTATGGTAGTTAGTATCCATTTATGTACTAAGATTGAAGGGGGTTAATGAGACCAATAAATTCTAATCCCCATTGGATTAAGTGCTAATCCTCTACAATTGGCTAGAGAGGTAAGGCTTCAAGCTTCACCTTCCTTAAAAACATAACACATTATCTACATTTCCTAAACCATGCATGACAATCACCAAATAATCATGGAAAATAATACCTATCTCTCATGATCTTATGGGTTATAGTCATTGCTGAGTAATACCCTCTACCATGTCCACCATAAAACTCTTCAAGCAACCTTTCCTTTTGATTGTGTTTAATGCACCTTAACATGTTGTTGATATCTTTTTTGAACAAAACACCATTAAAAATAAGGAAAGGAATAGATTTTAATATAAAATATTTTATTCTAAAAGGAATTAGATGAGATGGACAAAGACCATCCTAAAGATAATTTACCAAATCATGATACCAGCTAAAAGGTGAGGTATGATCAGTTGTAACTTCTTCACTAATTAACACCATAACCACATCATTTTCCTCTTGTAAGTCTTCAGATAAATTCTCATAAATTATTTTGCCTCTAAATATACTTGTGACCTTAATCTCCACATCATACTCTATTACTTTGGTTATCTAACTAGTTATTTTCTTATTTATGTCTTTGTTCAAGAGAAACTCCTTGACACTTGGATGTGCAACCATTAGGTTTACTTATTGTTAGATAACAAGTATCTAAATTTATTGAGATACCTTATAATATAAATTACATGATTTTAAACAAAATATTACCTTATTTCATATTCTTCCAATCCTTGACTAAATAGGGTTATGGGTTGCTTTAAGGCCTCTTGGTTCCTGCTACATAAGAATGCCTGAAATGGTGTCAATGCTATCATAGGTGTATAACATTAAGTCCTTTGAGAAATCTAAGTTCATGGATGCAGTAGTAGCCATGGATTTCTTAATATCTTCAAAACTCCTTACTCTTTCTTTGGACTAGTTGAAGCTATGATTTTTCTTTAGCATGGCTGTAAGTGGCTTAACTAAAGTGGAAAAATTTGAGATGTATCTTATAGTAAAATTTATCTCCCCTAATCAAATTTCCAAATATCTTTTGCAGTTGGGAAAGGAAAGTAAAAGAATTAAAGTTATTATTTTAGGATCTATTCTTAAACCATGTTTAAAAACTATATGTCTAAAAAGCTTACCTTCATGAACTAAGAAGATGCACTTTTTGGGATATAGGGACACCCTAAGCTGCCTACACCTTTCAAATAGTTGATCAAGGTGAACCATGTGTTCACTTGCATTGTTTGAAAACACTGTTATATTATCCAAATATACTATCAAAAACTTGTCAAGAAGGCCCTAAAAATGCCATATCCATGGTTCTCTAAAAGTTTTCTCTACCATTAGATAGACCAAAGGGAATTTTTATATATGAAAATGTCCCCCACTTTATGGTGAAGGTTTTCTTGAATTGGTCTTCTTCTTTGACCAAAATCTGATTGTAACCACTATATCCTTCCAACAAGGAGAACCTTTCTAAACCTTTAACCATCTATAAAATATGTTCCATAGATGATAGTGGATAGTGGTTTTTAAGGGAATCCTTATTCAAACATCAAAAGTTAACACATAGTCTAATTTCACCATTCTTTTTCCATACTAGGACAAGGTTTGACACCCAAGTTGAGTGCTTGGCTATAAATATAATAGATACAAAATCAATGAGCTTATGAAGCTTAGCTCTCATCAAAGGCTCAATATTAGGATTAATAGGCCTTTTTCATTATCTTATTAGCTTAGTCTCATCTTCTAGCTTAATGAGCTAGACTTGGGTAAAATCCTTTGAGATCACTATATTTCCACGCAAATACATGAGAAAAATTTGCACATAAATTAATGAAAGATTCCTTATCTGAATAAGTGCATACCTTACTCAAATTTAGGTTCTTACTAGGTTTAAATTCCACATTGGTATAGTTTCTTATTTTGTTGACAAAGTTGATTTTTCTTTCCTCAGCTCATAATCACCACTAAATATGTTATCAAGTGTGACCAATACTTTGGGAAACTTAATTATTTTTAGTTGCATAATCATATCATCATACTGCTACAAGTACCTTAACTATTTTCTTGAGGAAAACTCAACTTCTTATTGCAAGAATTTGATAATTTGATTATCATCTTCAAAAATTTGATAATTATCATTTTTATCTAGGACAAATGACCTTACAACCACTTCAATATATGACTATAAGTTTTCACTTATTACATCAACTAGGATACTAAATTGTGCCTTAATGAAAACCAACTTGTCTACATGTTTGTTCTCATCTCTTGGTATTGCCTAAATGTTGAAGGCTTAAAACTCTTTAAGTAAGTACCATACCCTATGCTTATAAGATTTAATAAATAGGTATTTTCATACATTCAGACCTCTCATTTGGTGAACTACAAGTTCACTATCACTAAAGACTTGTAAGGTGTTGACTTTCATCTTCCTAGCCCATTACAAACCATGAACTAGTGACTTAAATTCAGTAGCATTGTTTGAACAACCAAATTGAAACTTAATAAATGAGAAATACCTTTGATTTTTTGGATAAATAAACATCATTCTAGCCTTAGTACCATACTTATTACTTGATCCATGAAAGTATAATTTCCAAAGATCATCACTAGATTCATCATCATTCATCAAGGTTAGAATTGGTACATCTTACTCATGGAAGAAATAAATGCCAATTCCTTATTAAACTATCTTATAAGGATAATATTAATGTGAGATAGATGCCTCATCAAGAAACAAATATATAATCCCATAAAAATGTGATTTAGTTTCCTCTACACTATCTTCTAGCACCTCATTTGAGATGAGGTAATTGGTATTCACAACATTTGGCATATATGATTCTAAGTGGAAGTATGCAATAGGTTTGAAATATATGGTAACCTTGGTACCATACCTAGTATTTAACATCAAATATGTCAAATCAGCTGATAAATATCCTCAAATCTTTGAGGTTAAGTCCCTTGATGGACACATGGCAAAGTAGGGAGGCAAGTCCACCACAACTACATCCTACTGAATGGTCACATTGGGATAAGCATGTAATTTTAGATTTAGATATTTTATGATTATTAATGTATTTTTTGATTAACCATATAATTTAAATACCCATTTAACATTTGGTTCATTCACAAGACGAAGCTTGTCTATAATTTTCTTAGGCATGACAGTGATACTAGCTCCATTGTCCACCTATAATTATGAACTAGATAGTTACTAACTATTAAAGAGAGGTAGAAGGGAAGAGTTTTACATGAATTTACCTTAGATTTTTCCACCTTACCACCTTATGTGCATGTTGATATTGTTGCTTAGTTGGTTGATCTAAGCTAGTTAGGACAACAATTTATTTCTCAACTAGGTTTGAAGACACCTTAAGAGCTAAAAGCTCTTGAATGAACATATCCTTTTGAAATAGGATAATAAAGGAATCCCAAATACTAATTTTGGAATTATGTTTCTTCATATAATCTATTATGTTAAATGAGGATTCACTAACCTTTGGCTTCACCTTTGGAACCATTGGTTGTTCACAAACCATGGGTATTTGAGGGACCTTCCAACCTCTGCATTCTAATTTTTTTGTGGGCATCAAGTTTATCTTTTGTACTTTTGTAAATAAAATTAAGGGAACTAAAATCATTAGTCACATCTTGAGTCCCATCAATGCCTCTTTTTTAAGCTCTTGTTATATCTACAACTTGACCACTTGAACTGCTAGTTTCACCACCATGATTGAAAGTAACATAATCATCTATATGCTAATTTACACTAATGACGTCAAGCTACTCTTGAACTTGTTGATTATCTCCTTTGAGTACCAAATTTGACTCTTTGAATTGAACTCCTTGAAGAGAAAACTCTTCTTATGTCATTTATGGTAGAGTAATGTTCTATGACACCAAGGCTTGATTTTGTACATCATTGAGATTGGATGGATACTAATTTGAGTCATGCATCAAATTATTTTGAGGTGTGGGGAAAATAAATTATTAACTTGTTGGTACTTTATGGTTAAGACTTGCATATGGTTTAGCTAGAACCATGGCTCCTTGTGATTGGTAGGGTTGTTTATTTTCTCTAAATCCTTGATAAGGAGGCTTTTGATCTCTAAAAAGATGATGAGTAGTCTAATTATATTGTTGATAAGGCCTATCCTAGTATTTTTTTTCTTTTCAATTGAACTATTTCATTCCTAAAATATTGTATTAAACTTTTCAACTCTTTAATCTCATTAACTTGACTAGAATGGGATGCAACTTGAGCCTTAGGAGATGGAATATGGGCTAATAATAGATAATAAGGGGTTTGAGGAGGTGGAAAATACTTAAAATTTGGTAATATAGGAATTAGAGTCCTAGGATAAATCTTACTAACTTATATCAAACTATTTTCTGCTCTTATGGCAATCTCATAAGCATTTGGTAAGGTATTACCACCCATGGGTTGTATCATCACACTAATGTCAAAATTAAGGGATCTCAGATAAAATAAGAAGGCATATTCATGGGATGATTTGATCAATGCTAGTATTCTAGTCTATGTCTTTTGGAATTTGAGATTGAAATGAAACATGAACTCATGAGGAGCTCTCTTTATGTTAGTTAGTTACTCAACTAGGGAAAGGTGGTCAGACTTATCCTTAAATTATTTGACTAAGACTGATCCTAACTCATCCTTGGTATAAATGGAATTTAATGGAAGATTTATATACCACTCCAATGCTTTTATTTTGAAGGAATTAACAAGTGGTCTGACAGCTACATTATCTTAAACAATATTATGAACTAAGCAAAGGTTGGCAACATCCTAGATGTGCTCAATAATAGTTGTTTGATGTTCTCCAAAAAATAATATGATGATTTAAAAAGAAAACATAAGAATATCATCATATTGGGCTAAGTTTAATTGACTATCTCTATTGAATGGAATAAATGCTTTATTTTTTATAGCCATTTGGGTAGTGGGGATTGCAATACTTAAGGTAATAAGATGACTAGGAGATGAATATTTATTTTGAGGATAAGGTCTTGTCCTATTAAATCTTTCTCTCTTATATAAAACAATAGTTATCTTAGTGAATTCAAGGGGAATACCTTTACTAGATGATCTTTTATTAACCTTTAGAATGAGAACACTATTTGGAAACTTGAAGAATCTTCAGCTTCTAATGATGATGGATATCCTGTTGGGGGATCAACCAACAATAGATTACAATTATGAAAGCAATAAATGCATAATTAAATCAGATTGACAAGTAAATAGAATGAGATAATAGCAAGAACAAGAGATACAAGAAAACACCCTGAAAACTTGTATTAACAAACTCTTTACAAAAGGAATACAATTGAAGAAAGCTTCTTTCTTCCACACCTCTCCTAGATGTATAGATCTCTCACTAGATCTCTATTCCTCAAGAGCTCTCTCTCTCAAGAACAATCAACTCTAACAAGCCTGGATTGATTCAATTCTGTACTGTTCTTCTCATACAATGAATTACAACAATAATTCACAATAGCTATTACCAACTACAATAATCTACAATAAGCTAGAAAGATCTAATTCTACATATAGAATTAGGAGACTTGAGCATAAACTTCCAACAAGTAGTTAAGACACTTGAATAAGGGCTCTAAAAATAGTATTGCTAACAATAGAGACACGAGCTTGAGACTACAACTCAAAATCATCATGTAAACACTCACTTCTATCCACGAAAATAGCTTTCTGGACACGTAGGTAACCGACATCAGTTCTTGCTGCTTGTCTGTGACCACCGTTGGCTGACCCTCTACCGACGTTAGTGCCTCTACAACTGCTTCTGATTGATGTCGGTCGCTCCTAACCGATGCCAGTGTCTGTGTAGACCTGAAACTGCTAATGAATGCTCCTTGGTGAAGTTTTTAGCTCCACACCCTAACAATCTCCCACTTGGAGATAAACAACTGCACCAGTACCTGTACAACAACATCTTCTAGCTCTTCCATCTTCAACTCAATCATGAAGACCAATAGAAGTTGAATGAATATTCAACTTCTCCTTTGTAACCAACTTAGTTAACATATCAGCAGGATTCCTATCTATATGGATCTTCTCCAGCTTCAACTCACCATCTTCCAATACCTGTCATATGAAGTGATACCTTAGTTGTATGTGCTTTGTTCTTGAATGAAAGGCTGAATTCTTAGCCAAATGGATTGCACTCTGACTGTCACTGTATAATCTGCAACTCTCATGCTCCCTACCAAGCTCATCCATGAACTGTGTCATCCATATCATCTCCTTGCTAGCTTCTATGGCTGCAATATATTCTGCTTCTGTAGTTGATAGGGCAACAACCTTCTGCAACTTAGATATCCAGCTAACCGCCATTCCACCTACAGTAAAAACATAACCTGTAGTGCTCTTCCTACCATCCAAATCACCTACCATATTTGAATCTACATAACCATGTAGAGAAGTATCTGAACCTCCATAGCACAAGTGCCTACTGCTGGTTCCTCTCAGATATCTAAGAATCCACTGAACTGCTTTCTAATGTTCCTTACCTGGATTGGCCATATACTTACTTACCACTCCCACTGCTTGGGCAATATCTGGTCTAGTACACACCATTACATACATCAAACTCCCTATTGTGGAAGAATATGGAACCTTACTCATGTACTCTACCTCATCATATGAATTAGGACATTGTTCTTTACTCAGCTTAAAATGTCCAGCCAAAGGTGTGCTTACCGGTTTAGCATCCTGCATATTGAACCATTTCAACACCTTGTCCACATAATCTTCTTGAGACAATATCAACCTGTGATTTTTCCTGTCTCTCTTAATGCTCATGCCAAGGATTTTCTTTACTGCTCCCAAATCTTTCATAGCAAATGTTTGAGCTAATTTCACCTTAAGCTCTGAGATATCCTACATGTGAGATCCTACAACTAGCATATCATCTACATATAACAATAGAATAATATATCTATCATTATCAAATCTCTTGAAATACACACAATGGTCTGATTGACACCTACTTTAGCCATGCTCGGTCATAAACCTGTCAAATTTTAAGTACCATTGCCTAGGAGCTTGCTTGAGGCCATACAAGCTTTTCTTCAACCTGCACACAAACTTCTCCTTACCCTTGACCTCAAATCCTTCTGACTATTCCATATATATTTCCTCATCCAAGTCTCCATGAAGAAACATTGTCTTAACATCTAGCTGCTCAAGATGCAAATCCTCAAAAGCAACCAAAGACAATACAACCCTTATAGAAGTCATTTTAACAACAGGAGAGAAAATGTCACCAAAGTTGATACTTGGCTTTTGTGCAAATCCTTTTACTACCAATCTGGCCTTATATCTCATCTATCCATTCTCACCTTCTTTCAACCTGTAGGTCCATCTGTTCTTGAGTGTTCTCTTACCAGCTGGCAATTCAACCAAATCCCATGTTTGGTTCCCTCCTAAGGACTCCAACTCCTCAACCATGCCATGCTCCCACTGACTCTTGGACTCCACCTATATTGCTTCTTCAAAACTCTCTGGTTCTCCACCATCAGTTAGCAATAAATAAAATAAAGAAGGAGAATATCTAATTGGAGGCTTACTCACCCTTTTTGACCTCCTGATGGGTGTCTGAGACTCATCTACAACACGCTGTCCACCCAAATTCTCTAACAGTGACCGACTTCGGTCACCTGTAGACCTGTTACTGGCTGACGTTAGTTCTAACTGATCAACCTCGATACCTGTCTTGCCGACGTCGGTCTCTTTGCGGCTGATGCTAGTTTCTATACTGCTGACGCCGGTTCCTAACCTGCCGATGTTGGTCTCTATGTTTTCTTGTAAGTGATTATTTCTTTTTCTCACGAGCTGATCTTGGACTTTCACCTCATCTAATTCACCATTGCTCTGCTCAGATTGATTTAACTTCCTTAGCTGATCACAATACATCTGTCTTTCATTGAAAATAATGTCACGGCTCCTAATTACCTTGTTAGTTTCTAGATTCCATAATTTATAACCAAAATCATCTGAGCCATAGCCAATAAACATGCATCTCATAGACTTAGCATCAAGCTTCTTTCTATTTTCTTTATCTATGTGTACAAAGGCTTCACAACCAAAAAATTTGAGATATGAGAGATCAACCTTTTGACCTATCCATGCCTCTTCTGGAATACCACCATCCAGAGCTATAGAGGGTCCTCTGTTAATTAGGTACACTGTAGTGTCAACAGCTTGTGCCCAAAACTGTAAGGGCAAATCGGCATGCAATCTCATACATCTTGCATGCTCCATTATTGTCTTGTTCATCCTTTTAGCAATACCATTCTGCTGAGGTGTCCTTGGAACCATCCTTTACCTACAGATTCCATGCATGTAACAATAATCTCTGAACTTATGAGTGCAAAACTCACTGCCATTGTCTGATCTCAGGCACTTTAATCTTTTACCTGTTTCATTCTCAACCATAGCTTTCCAAACTTTAAAAGTCTCAAATATATCAGATTTTATTCTAATACAATAGATCCATACCTTCCTTGAAGCATCATCTATGAAAGATACATAGTACTGTGATCCTCCAATGGAAGCAACCTGAGCCGGTCCCCACACATTTGTGTGAACAAGCTCCAACTTATGCCTCTTCTTAGTAGACCCAGTCTTGAGAAAACTAACCCTTTTCTATTTTCCAAATACACAGTGCTCACAAAACTCTAGATCTATGCCTTTTAAATCTAAGAGCATACCTTTGGACTTAAGAATTGACATCCCCTTCTCACTCATGTGGCCAAGCCTTGAGTGCCACAATTTAGCATCCACATCTGAAGTAGATAATACAGAAGGAGATTTGTTAGTAACACAATTACACAAATAGAGAGTACCTTCTCTCTTACCTCTAGCCATAACAAGTGCACCCTTGGTCACCTTCCAAGATTCTACTGTGAGAGTTACTGTACAACCCTCATCCCCTAACTTTCCTGTAGAAATCAAATTTCTCTTCAAGCTAGGAACATGCATCACATCTCTCAACACCCATGTGTTGTTATTCTGCATCTTCAGCTGCACTTTACCTTTGCCAATTATTTTACAGGGCTCATCATCCCCTAGATACACTATTCCAAAATCTCCATGGATATAGTCACTAAAATATTCCTTGTTAGGAGTAGCATGAAAAGATGCACCAGAATCTAATACCCAAAATTCTATACTATTATGTAGAGAGAAAATTAAAGCATCTTGTGTAATACCTGCAACCTTGGCTTCTTCCTTTCCTTCGTGCTGATTGTCCTCCGTGGGCTTTGACCATCTCTGCTTATGTGCCCCATCTTTCCACAATTCCAACATTGTGGCCTTCTACCATTTCTAGATTTAGATCTGCCTTTCCCCTTAGATTTGGATCTTGATCTGCCTTTCTTGCTCTTCTCTTTCTGCCTTCCCCTGCTCTCAAAACTTAAAGCATTCCTAGATGTCTCTTCTATGCTTTTCCTATGTATTTCCTCATTCAAGATAACACTAACAACATCCTCTACTTTCAAAATATTTGATGCAGATGCAGTATTACTTACTGCCATTACTAAGCCATGCCAGCTTTCAGGCAAAGATCATAATATTAAAAGAGCTTTTAGTTCATCATCAAACACTATATTCACTGAACTTAATTGATTTACAATACCATTGAAATCATTTAGATGAGTAGAAACAGATCCACCTTCATTCATATGCAAATTAAATAACTACTTCATAAGATATACCTTATAGAAGCTGAGGGTTTTTCATACAAATTTGCTAACGTAGTCATCAACTCTATCGTAGACTTTGCCTGTGATAAATTAGATATCACAGTGGATGCTAGACTCAGTATTATAGACCCCAAAGCCTTTCTGTCAAGAACTTCCCATTCTTCATCCTCCATGTCTTTGGGATTCTTTGCAACCCCACCTAATGGTAAGTAGAGATCTTTCTGATATAGATAATCTTATATCTGCATTCTCCAGTGTTGGTAATTTTTGCCATTGAATTTTTCCATTCTCAATTTACTTTCATCTGCCATTGCTTCTCCCACTCAAACAAAAATCCTTGCAGAAACCCCTGTGACAACCTGTAATCAATACACACTACACAGATCTGAACCACCTGTTAGTGAACCTGAACTTTGATACCAATTGTTGGATATCAAGCTCTGAACCTGCAACCTGGCTCTGATACCACTTGTTGGGGAATCAACCAACAATAGATTACAATTATGAAAGCAATAAACGCGAAATTAAATCAGATTGACAAGTAAATAGAATGAGATAATAGCAAGAACAAGAGATACAAGAAAACACCCTGAAAACTTGTATTAACAAACTCTTTACAAAAGGAATACAATTGAAGAAAGCTTCTTTCTTCCACACCTCTCCTAGATGTATAGATCTCTCACTAGATCTCTATTCCTCAAGAGCTCTCTCTCTCAAGAACAATCAACTCCAACAAGCCTAGATTGATTCAATTCTGTACTATTCTTCTCATATAATGAATTACAACAATAATTCACAATAGCTACTACCAACTACAATAATCTACAATAGGCTAGGAAGATCTAATTCTACATATAGAATTAGGAGACTTGAGCATGCACTTCCAACAAGCAGTTAAGCCACTTGAACAAGGGCTCTAAAAATAGTATTGCTAACAATAGAGACACGAGCTTGAGACTACAACTCAAACTCATCATGTAAACACTCGCTTCTATCCATGAAAATAGCTTTTTGGACACGCAGGTAACTGACGTCGATTCTTGTTGCTTGTCTGTGACTGCCGTTGGCCGACCCTCTGTCGACGTCGGTGCCTTTGCAACTGCTTCTGACCGACGTCGGTCGCTCCTGACTGACGTTGCTGTCTGTGTAGACCTGAAACTACTAATGAATGCTCCTTGGTGAAGCTTTTAGCTCCACACCCTAACATATTCTTTGATACTATATATGATATTCCTTAGCTCAAAATTTTATTTATTCAAATAAAATGGGTCTCATTGGGTGTGATAAAATTATTGGTGGTATAGATTGAACCCTAGTTGAGTAAAGTGATTGTTTAGGTCCTCTTACTCAAACCTAGTCCAATATAGGACTGATCCTAGGCTATGGGTCACCTAAACTTCGGTCATACCTTAAAATAAGTTTGGTTTATTTTTATATCTCTCACCTAAACTATACCTAAGACAAATCTTTGTTGAAAAAGAGAGATATATTTAAAATAATTTATAAACATGTAAAAATGAGGTGATGCACCAAATTTTTTTATCCTTATGCTTGCATAAGACACACTATTAGTTCATATTTGTACACCTCTCTAATATAGCCTTGAATAATTGAAGAAAATGGATAAAAATGATGATAAACCTTTGAGTATATCATTATATCTGAGGAAGGGTTTAACATGAAGGATGGACTAGACTGAGAGGCAATGACAAATGGTATGGTTAGCTCCCTACAAATTTTGGATCTACCTAAACCAAGGTGAGAGGACATAAGGGGTAGATTTGTCACATGGAGATATTTTTAAATTCACCCTCCATGTGGATTATAGGCATAAAAAGACATAGACGTGACCTGGACACAACCAAATGTGCACACTCCACCTAGGAAGGGTTATCACAAGGAATTCAAAAATACACTATGTCACATTCCAGCTATTGAAGATAGATATGTATATGAATGTAACCTTCATCTTGAATAATCTTCAAGAATATAGGGGTTAAATAAAATACTACAATTTTAAACTTTAAAACATAAACTACAAACACATTTTAAGTATGTAATATCTCATGCATTTACAAGACAAATAACACTTATAATATCTAAAGGGTGTATTATTTACAGTGTCGAATGAGGTAGGATAGTTATATGATTATATAAAAATAGAAGGTGGTGTGTTGGTGGCCTATTTCAAACAACAAGGTCTCTTACAATATTCATGATATTATCCTTAGAAAAAGATGTATAAAAGACTCAACTATAAGATAATGAGAAATACCAGATGGTCCTTGAAAAACTAGAACATACACTACAACTAAACTTTTAAGAAACTTTTTTCTATCAAATATATATACCTAGGGTGCCCTAAAAGGTCATTTAATAAAACATTTTTAAAGTTAAACTACATAAAGGGAATTAAAACCTATATCTGTGCTCAATATGACAACCAATAGTGAACATAAACCCAAATATCTAATCAATAGGACTTATAATACATATTACTACACTTCATTAACAACAAAGAGCAAAGAACCATAAGAATTTTCATTAATGTTGAAAAGAAACTTTACACACATCAATTGTTCAAAATGCTACCAAGGGGACAAGCATGGTGAGTTTTCTCTTTTGACAAGGTAGAGATATAAACATGTTATCAAAGCTTGTTAATGGTTGTATAGCTACAACCACCTTAGCAAGAGAGAGAAGGTCTACACACAACAATCAATCCTAGAAAATTTTATAGAGCCTAAACTTAGAGAAATCAAAGATTAATAGATATGACCAAAAACAACCAACAACCTTAAATAAAGGATAAGACCCTATTTATATGTTTTTCAATCCTTCTCAAATATGGGACTACGTGCATCAATTTTCAAAAATTACATAACTTTTCCAGTCCCGTCAAGATGTTCCCAACTAGAAAATGACCTTTGTTACACCTAATATTTTCATCCAAATACAATAAATCATTATTTCAACTACCTCTACAAGGAATTATGAGGACTCAAAACTAATTGGAGATGCTCTTAACCACTTACACAATTAGAGGGAGAAAAACATTTAAGGAGCCAAACAAACTTTATCCTTATATTGAACCACCTAAAGATGCCCCTTCACACTTTCTTGGAAGGTGAATTTAATGATAGAGGCCACAACAAATTTGTTACTATGTGCAACTACCTAGAGATATTGTTGAATGGTTACCTACATAGTAAGAAACTCCTATACAACTACCTTTCTTTTTACACACACCATGGAACAACCTATTCTAACAATGATGACTTGAGAATGATCTAATTGTGACATAAAATAGAAAATGATCCATGATCATGATTGGAAATATTCACTCTAGAATGGTTCATGGACATTTTTCTATGATTCAACTCATTTCTTGACCAAGAAATAGTGATCAAGTTTAACTTTTAGACCAAAGCTTTCCAAATACTGACATTTAACATGCCATATTAGATCTAAATGGGCATCTATGAGCTATACGAATGACTAAGTCAATTAATTAGATTTAGTCTGGACACTTATCACTTCCTCATGTAATTTAGCCCCTTTAAAAAGTCTATCTTGGCTTGTACCATTGGATCTACTTTCTCGAGCAAGCACATGCCATTAATCTTGATGCAAAGGATCGAATGCTATTAGCTGTCTATGGGTATTATACTAAAATGGTATCACTTGGTATCTCTATGGGTTTTATGCATCCTATTCTATTAGTCTTGTTGGGCTAATGTGCTCTTGTCAAGTCGTGGTCCCTCATTCATTCTGGGCTTCATTGAGTTTTTTGACTTAATATGCATTGTATATCAGATAGTGTATGCTTGAATGTGTATCATTGATCTCTAGGAATGTGCTCAATCTTTAGCTTGGGACCATGAATTAACTTTTCAACCATGCCCTTATATCGTTATATCTCTTCATCTGATCAAATTTGCATCATTAGATTTAAATCTATTAGATTGATCATGATTTGTTCTTACAAAAAATGAAAATGTCTACGTTTAAAACCTAATGAACAATATAAAGATTTAATCTAAACTCTTTATAATAATAACTTATCTATGTTATTGAGCATCACTAAAAATTTTAGGACAAATTTTAGACTAAGCACAATACATAATAAAAGGGAGCCCCATGCTTAATATAAAAGAGAAATAGCATAAAGTTTTGACCTAAGGTTTCATTGTATTAATAAATACAATTAAACTTTAATGTAAAGCCTTAGACCAAGCTAAAACTTAAATAAAAATGACCCTTTGATCTTGTGATATTAGATCCTGCTAGGCTGAATCAATGCATGCCATTAGATTTTGATCCAAATGATTAAACACCATTAATTTCTCAATACTCTATCTAACATGGTTATGATGCATGTCATCATTGGGTTTACTTTGTGCTTAGTTTTAAATGTTGACTTAATGTTCCCCATCACTTATAAAGTGTATGCTTAACTACATATCATTGATTAATGAAAACATGCTTGAGACTTATCATGTACCACAAGCTTGGCCTTTTGACATTGAACTCCCACCATATGATCTTGATTTCCTAAGCATATGTGAGATATCAATTTTAATCCATTAGGTTAAAACATTATTATTTCCTAAAGATAGTGAAAAATATAACTAAATTAGATCTTAAAAATAATATAATACATAAACTGTAATCATAGACCAAGGTTTTGATTCATATTAATAAAATGAGTTAAGACTATAGGCTAAAGTTTAGACTAATCTTGAAATAAAATGGGTATTTAATAAATAAAAAGGACCATACATTATTTTAGACCATGAGGAACAAATGCTAAGGGATCTTGGGACCTAAAAGGGACCAAGCATGGATTTTTAGACTAGGGCTTGGTTTTGTAAATAAACATGACCAAGCCTTAGTATAAAAATTTAACCAAGTCTAAGGCATTTTAAAATGATCCAACATAAAAACGTTCCCACCAATTTTGAATTCAAATGGAAAAAATTGGGCCAAGGTAATTAGAATCAGGATTTTTAGGGTGATTAAAATAAACTCAACTCATCCATTGATAAACCAAAGGCTAGTAAAAGACCAATATTAACATTAAATCATGAAACCCAAACATCATCCATTTTAAAGGATGGATCCATTAAACCTACAAATTTGAAATAAAAAATCCAATTTTATCAAATTAAGATAAGATCTAAACCAAAATCATGCACAAATATGCCAACCAAACTAGGGGTGGATGATATTCAAATAAAGACAATGTGTAAACATAATAGTAACACCTTGATCAAGTGAATTTCCTTATATTTTTTTTTTAAAATTTAGAGATCATGGTTTAGACTTGTAACTAGGCTATTCATTCCACTTGATCAAGTATAATTGTTAAGACCTAGTTTTGTTTAGAAAAAGCCTCACACATGAAAAATTGTGATCAAATATCAAAACCTTGTCATGTTGTGTGTGTTATTTGATTCCACTTACTATTTTCCATGAGATTTAGAAAGTGATTTCCAAACATCATGTCTTTAACCATTGGCATTAACTTACAACATATTTGAATGTTCATTAAGAACCATGATTTTAACTTTGGGAAGGCTTGGGTATGGGTTTGCTACCTGTTAGGCATTCATATCCATGATAGAGACAGCTTTGGATCAATTCAAGGCCTTACTCCACTCCTAGTTAGGCATCCATAGATCCAATCGAGATTACTTGAATCACCTTTGCCTAAACAATTCCTTTTAAAATTTATAATGAGCTCCTTTTTTTGTATATTTTGCATTTCATAAACCATTTTTAGCTTTATAGCAAGGTTTAGGAACCAAGTTAGCTAGGTTTTGGGATTTAGTCAAGTGTCTAATCTTCATGCAATCATCCTTAATTAAAAACTTTACCCCAAGTAATGAATTTTGTTTAAGTGCAAGTATGACCATGATTCTAGAATTCAAACTTTCATCTTACATATGAAAACCTTATCAAAATCAAGCTTAGATCAAAAAAAATTTCAAGATTTTAGGGAATGATTAGTCTATTTATTTGTCTTTAGCAATTTTCCTTAAATTAAAAATATTAAGCTCACATTCTAGATCCATAGTCCTTTTATACCTGCACTCCCAAATTAAAAGGTCCTTCTTTAAGTGACTAGATGAAACCCAAGATGAGGACTATCTTGAAAATACTTATTAAAAAAATTAACAACATGAAAGAAATTAAAAAAAAATGTACATGCACTATATAAAAATACGGGATATGAAAGAAAGAAAAATAAAGAAACTAAATAAAATCTCTACACTAACTCAAAAAAGAGCCTACCCCCAAGATCAAATAGAAATTAATTAATCTATTACAGAACTTTGAAACATAGTCTCTTCCATTCACTAGCTCCCTTTTATGGATATGAACACTTACATGCTTGTGTCTTCTATATGATGCATCTTAGAGTCCCACCTCTATTGATCCTTTGAACCCATTATCTAACATAGACCATTAATCTCTATCTGATTACTCAAATACCATTGGCTTTCCACTATGGCTTAAATTTGATGTTCATGTGCCCATCATTTTATGTTCACATGAACATATTTTATGGCCACACGATCGTCAATGGTGTTTGTGAAACCATCATATTTAATCCCTTGATAGATAATTATCATGGCTTAAATTTTACATCTACATGCCCATCATTTGATGTTCACATGACCATCCATGATGTCCACATGATCATCAAATATAACCCCTAATGGATGATCTCTAAGCATAATTTTGATGTTGGTATGACCATCAAAGACATTTTTATGACCATTATACTTTTGGTCCCACTCACTAAGAGTTCAACATGTGTCCTCTCCATGTTCCTCCAGAGGTTATTTTAACTTTGTTGACCCTTACATGCTATTGTATCATGAAGCATCCCTTTGAGATAGTGACACTTGTTAATCACATCAAGATCTTTGAGATTTTGATGGTTGAACATTTCTCTTGCATTGTCTAATCATTTCCTCCACATCAACATGCACCTTTGGATTGTGATATACCAAATCAGTTGTGATTGGCTTGATTTGAAGAAGGGAAATTTATATGTTCAAGCTCAAAACATAAAACTTAGGATAAAGGACATAGCCTAAGGTTTCTAGATACATAAAAAAATATGATGGGGACATGGGACATTTATTCTAAGTGTATAACAAAGGGACCAAACATTACTCAAACCACACTAAAAAAGGGACTAGGCTATGGGATATAGAAAGGGGCCCAATATAAATTTTTATATTTAGGGTTGGTCATGTTAATAAACTAAATATACATACATACATACATACATACATACATACATACATACATACATACATACATACATACATACATACATACATACATACATACATACATATATATATATATATATATATATAAGTTGTATAAATATACAAAACACTATATGATATGGTACACATGTTAAGGACCTAATCAAGAAAGTGTTTTAGATGTCTACCATTGTATGGTAGCTTCAATAGTTCACCATCCATATCTCTCAAGAATAAATTATACTCCCTAATTTGGTAGTCAATGGAATAGGGACCCATCAACAAGGCATAAAATTTGTCATGCTTTCCTTTCCCCTCATGCCTATTATCCTAAAGTAGAACTAGATCACCTACTTAGAAGGTTCTTGGAGTGAATTTCCTATCCAATATTTTCTTCATCGTATCTTTGAATTTGAGGTGTCTTTCATGATATTGTATTTAAATTTGATCAAGCTCAATAATATAGTTCATCTTGCTCTCATAGTGGTTGACATGCTCGTCATCCTCTAGTTGTTACATGAGCTGATAGGTGGGAAACTATAAATTCATAAGTATAACTACTTGAGCTCCATAAACAAGATCAAAAGGGTTCTTACATATAGCTCTCTTAGGCATAATCTTCTTATCCCATAAGGAAAAATTTAGTTGTTCACCCCACTTCTTATTTGATTCCAAAGTTTACCTGATAATCTTGAATAAGTTTTTTTTACTAGATTCAACTTTCCCATTACCTTGAGGGTTGTTATTGGAAGCATAGGTCAATTAAAATACTCTTTGCATAATGTCAGTAAATGTTTATCTTTGAATCTCATAACATCTTTAGCAATAATTATAATAGGCACACCAAATCAATAAATAATTTGATTTAACAAAAAACATTACTACTTGTGTATTGCTTTCTTTGTAGGGACCACTTCAACCCATTTTTTAAAGTAGTTAGTTGAAACTAGTATCCATCTATGGCCAATGCTTGATGAATCAACAATTTCTCCAAAAAACTCCATTCCCCATTATTTGAATGGGCCTTCAATCATCACAAGTTACAAGGGAAGATAACCTAAAGCTTTCATCCTCCCAACAAAGCACTGCCATTTCTTACACTTTCTAACTTTATGAGCAACATCATTGAATAGTGATGGCCACCAATAACCACCTCTCAGAATTTTATGAGCTATAACTTTATCTATAAAATGGCCACCACATACTCCAATATGGAAGTATTCTATCAATAAATTAATATATTCTTCTAACATGCATCTTAGGAGAATCCCATCTACATTCTTACATGATAGTCCATTATCTACCAAAAGGTATATCTGGGAGATAAGTTAAAGATATGTTCTTTTATTCTTGTCTAAGTCAAGGGAACAATTCAGATTTTGTAAGTAGTAAACAATGTCTTTATACCACAGAGATATGTTAAATTGACTCAAAAAATCATCATTATTAAAAACAATAGTGTTTACCTCAACAACTTGAAAATTTGTCTCATACATAATCTTGGCTAGACGTATCCACCTTACTAACATGATGGTTTAGATATCCATGTCTTACTTTTATAACATGTTGACCCACTTGCATATCTTTCTGGATACTTCAAATTGAGTTTAAATGTTCTTCACCATGGTGTGTAAGACATAAGTAATAATATTTGAACTCAAAAAATATGGCCTAAATGTTTTAACATCCTTCAAAAGAGTGAAATCTTTTTTTCCATAATAGTATAGTTCAATTCAAGACCTTGCATAGATTTACTAAAGAAAGCTATGTGTTGCTCATGAGTATCTTCATTGTTTTACAATAGGATAATAGTAACAATATTATATGGTTGAAAGGAGAATATCTAAAATGGATTTTTTTAATTAGGATTGGCTAAAATAGGGGCGATTTTAAATTTCCCTTGATGTCACTAAATGCTTGCATGACCTCCTCCCACTTTATTATCTAGTCCTTCTTTAGCATAGAAGTAATTTGCAAAGTGATCTCTACAAAATTGGACACAAACCTCCTGATGACGTTAATTTATCCAAAGAAAGACTAAATTATTTTATTAGACTATGGGATAGCGACTTTGTCAATGGCTTCAACCCTCTCAAGGTCCATCATGACACCATCCTTGGACATTTTATGTCCTAGCAACTTGGCCTTTTGTAATTCAAAGTGGTACTTAGGATAGAGTGAAATTCCAAACTCCCTGCATCTGATCAACACATTTTATCGATGCCCTAAATGCTCTTCTCTAGTCTTTGAGTACATAGTAATGTCATCTTAATACACAACAACAAATTGGTTAATTATCCCTAAAAAAGAAATATCCATAAATTACTAGAATGTCGCATTGGAATTCATTAATCTAAAAAGGCATCCTCATATATAAATATGTGCCCCAAGCCATAGTGAACAGAGTCTTCAACCTCTCAGATTCCTTCACCACAACTTGGTGTAACCTAAGAAGCCATCTAATGTGGACAACATTTTTGATCCAATAAATCTCTACATCAAGTTCTCCATATTGGATAGGGAATAACTATATTTTAAATAAGTTTTGTTTAGATATATGAAATTCACACACACACAAATGTTACCATTTTTATTTATTACAGGGACTAAATTTTTAACCCATGATGAATAATTGATGGGTTGAATGATACCACCATCCCTTAGCTTCTTTAATTTATCCTGCATCTTGGTGGCTAAGATGGGGTTAATGGGTCTTTTTTCTACCTAAAATTCTTGCTATCAGGCTAAAATGGGATGATGTGATGTAAAAAGTCTTCTCTATACACTTTCAGCTCAAAATAAGACCACACTAAGCAATATTGGTACTTCCTTAATAGTTACATGTAAGATTTCTTCTCAGTTGCACTTAGGTGAGTACCTAGCCAAACTTTTCTTGGATTCTCATAAGAACCCAAGTTTAACTCAATCATGTGTTCTAAAATGAATGAATCTCTTTACATGATTCTATTAACTCCATTAAAAGACACTTCTAAGCTTACTAGTCCTCTAGGGAGTGTGTTTGTCTTTAGTTGAATAACATCCTTCCCAAACAAGGTTTCCTTTCCATCACAAACTTGAAACATGGATTTCACATCTATGATCTAATCATGGGACTTAGCTTCACAGTTCACAAACCTCTTAATTTATTCATTATCATCAAATACTTATCAATGATGAAAATTATCTAGGATTAAAGGTCTGGCATGCACCTCCACTCAATAATGATAATGAGGGATTGTATTTGTAATATCAAATTAAGAAACTAGCCCTATAAATTTTTCATCTTGTTATTTGAAAATCCTATCATAATAACAAATGTTTAATGTATCAAAGAATTTAAGCAAATCTCAATCAACATCGTGCTATTATTTCAACCTTTTATTTTCTATTGAAAAAGCACTACATACTTACTTTAACACTAGATCATAATCTCCCTTGACAATCAAATATTTAATTTCATATTCAATTGAAATTTATAAACCAAGAAAGAGTGCTTCATACTTAGTAGTATTATTTGTGCACTCAAAGGATAACTAAAAAGAAAACATAAAAAATTTAGAATTAAAGCCATAGAAAACAACCCTATCTCCATTCCTAAGATTGGATTAAGCCCCATAAAAGTACATATTCCAAACCACACTCTCTTTGTTAGGTTCAACATTAAGAACAACAAGTTGTTCACTAGTAACAACATTCTCAACAAAGTTTCCAATCTCAACATCCATGTATAGTACTTCATTAAGAGCATGTTTTGGGTTTTCAATCACATGTAACATCTTTGGTTCTCTATAAATATTGACCATATTACCATCCAACAGAATGGTTACATAATAAAGGTCCATCTGCACACTTGTACCCATGTTATCATCCCATTTTCATGACAACAATATTCCCTACTTAGGTGGGTAGTCTACAACTACCACCTTCATACTCAAATACTTGTGAAGATGAAAATCCAAATCTAAAACCAACCCCTTAAACTATACAACAATTAGAATCTCTCATAATTCCATGGCATAGCACTTTATAAAGGTTTCTGTAATTTTAAATCCAATTTCATTAAGAACACCTAGGGGAATTAGATTTTAAGAATTTATAGAGTCAAACATGTAATTGTGAATAATCACACCATTGATTATTAGGGTTGTATAAAATGGATCCACATTCAGCTAACTCTTTGCCAATGTAGTACCCAAATAAACCTCTAAATTAGGTTCAACAACCTCTTCTAATTCTTCATCACTTTCAAGGGATGTTTTGGGCAACTCAGTTTCATTTGTAGCTAACTTGTCACTAAATTCTAAGTACTCAAAGCTTTATTCCTATGTTCAAGTATTCTTAAAATTTTAAAAATAGGCACCATGATTTTCAGTTGGTTCAACACTTGGGCCATGTCATATATGATATACTAAGGAAGAGGAGTATTGGGTAGGTGGGTGACAACACCTTTAGTTAGAATACAGTCACTCAAGGGCTAAAGTTGAGTAGATTAGGATGGATTAACATTTTTAATAGTAGCCTTTAAATCTAGATATTGTTTAAACTCATTAGCACCCTTAGGAATATGAGATAATATGGGTACTTTATTCTTGGCTAGAGCACCTCTAGCTTAGCAAATTGGGAAATGGGCATTGGTTTGGAAGCTTTAAGGACTATTGTAGTTTTTTGAGCTTCTTTAATAGCATTCTCTACCTTTGAATTTTTGAGGGGTAGTTTTTTGAGGAGCAACATCATGATATTTAATTTTCAAGTGATACTCCTTCTCTTGGATAATTACTTCATTAATTAGAAGTTATATGTCCTCAACTAATGGAATTCCCCCATCATACTTTTTAATCATCATAGAGTGTAAGAAATAAAAATCATGAATGGTCAATTCATATGATCGTGCCATATTAATGTCACAAGAAAATTTAGGAGTTAGCACATTTAAATTCTCAACTACATTCCAAAATTGATCAACAGTAATAGCACTCAGTAATTCCATGGAGGCTATCATCTCACTTAAGAGACTTTGACAACTAAACATTAGGATCTCATTATCAAATAATGTAGACTCAAGTTCATCTACATCTTCAACAATCAATTCATCTGTATCACATGGGGGATGTGGAATGAAGCACTTATCAAACTAGTTAATATCAATGTCATAATTTATAGTATTTACCTTTGTTTTTAAAGGATCATGCACTTATTTTCCATTCCCTCTATTATGATTTCTTTCCAATATTTCTTCTCATGTAGGCTTCTTCCCACTATCATTATATCTATTATGTAAAGTAGTTCCCTTTGGTGCTTGATTAGGAATTGGATATCTCTCATAGCTTTTATACATATGAAGGACCCCCTTTTTAGTTTTAGCCAACTTGTATGACATTTTTTTGATAGTACAAGACAAAATTTTGATTGTTTCCTCCAAGTTGGCTATTTTTATGGGTTGTCTTTTCTATATTGACCAACTTCAAATCAACTCAAGTGTTCATGGGCTTTCCCAAAACATTTATGTTGTTCTCAATTTGTATGGCCATATTAAATTTTAATCATAGGTTGATGGGATCCTTATCCCTCAAGTAATACATATCCTTCTTATCTAAGGCATCATAATATTTATCAAGCATGTTATATCATTAGGCTTGATATTTTTGGGTATCCACATCATAATATTATTGAACTAGATGTTGAATTCCTACACATACTCATTAGGACTCTTTTTGATATTTTAAAATTTATCCAAGAGAAACCTTGGATCAATCGTATCACCATACTAAATTATAAAATAATTCTACATCTCTTCCCCCAAATCAATACATCTAGGAAGAAAGGAATTAAACCAGCATGTGGATAAACAACTTAATATACACATACTCATACTCAACCTCATAATATTTAATAATATCTTAAAAATCCCTCAGATTCTAATCAACACTCACTTCATTCTTCCCTTGGAAATTTGGGAGTCATTTTTTAACTTCATTCAAGACTTCATTAGGATAGCCTTCCATTTCATTGAAAGTGATAGGCCTGAATCTAGCAACATGGAATGCAAGATGTGCATTCTCATCTTGGTCCTTATGCCACATTATTATTTCAATAAAAGGTTCAATAACAAATGGAAAATGGATATGAGGGGGTGAATGAGGTGGGTTTGGTGGATCAGACTTAGGAAGGGATTCAACTAGCTAGGAAGGAGATGGAAAATAAAAAAGACTATGTGTTTCAAAATCAATAAAAGAGCTATGATAATCTTAAATAATAGGGGGTAAATAAAGATTTCAAGATTATTAAGATCTTGATAGCCCTTAGTAGCTGAGCACTACCCTGCAATAAGATTCCAAACTTGTCTACCTCTTCTTTGAATAATACTTAAAGGATAAATGAGTTTCTTTCATCGGTCACTTCTAGAAGATGATCTTAATTCTTCCATTTTTGAAAACAAGAAGATACTTAACACTAAAATTTATTAGAATATTTATAATAGGTACCAATCTTCCTTAAAACTAGAAAATAAAGTTGAAGTTGCTACTAAAATCAAACTTATAGAATATAATAGTTTATAAACTATTGTGATACATGATGAAATTATACTTGTTGAAGCTTAATGAGACAAAATAAAAAAGACACTAAATTTTTCATAATAATGTTTAAAAGGGACAAAACACCTTCTAACATGCAATGTTAATAGTTATTTGCAATAGACTTAGCATAAGTCACAATTTCAAGCTTCAAAACTTCTTGGCACATCCCTAGTGGAGTGATATGATGTTTGAAGCCAAGGTAGTGAAATTAACATAGTAAAAATAGATATATTCACAAGATATAATACTCATGGCTCTCTATAAGAATTATCAACAACACAAGTGACCATAAGTTTCATTTAGTCCTTAGAAATGGTGTCAGATGAGTGTTGGTTCCTAGTTGTACACATCTCTAATCTATCCTTGCACACTTAATGAAAATGGCTAATAGTGATGATAAACCAACTAGTATGTTTTTATATTTGGGGAAGGGTTTGGCATAAATGATAGACCAAACTAAGAAAATGACTGAGAGGAACTAATAAAGGGTATGGTTAGCTCCTTGCTACTTTTGGCTCTACATGAACCAAGGTGAGAGGACCTAAGGGGTAGCTTTCCCATATGGAGAGATCATGAAATTTAACCTCCATGGGGATTATTTTCATAAATAGACATAAATGTGACCTAGACATAGCCAAACTTGCACACTCTACCCAAGAAGGGTTGTCATAAGAAATGCACAAATACACTAGGTCACATTCAAGCTAATGAAGACAAATATGTATATGACTACAACTTTCATCTTGAGGAATATTTAAAAATATAGGGGTCAAATAAAAGACTACAATTCTAAACTTTGAAACACAAATTTCAAACACATTTTAAGTATGCAAGATCTCATGCATTTTTAAGGTAAATAACACTTATAATATGCAAGGGGTGTACTATTTGTAGGGTGGGATAAGATAGGATATTTAGATGATAATATAAAAATGGAAGGTGGTGTGTTGGTGGCCTATTTCAAATAGTAAGGTTTCTTACAATATTCATGACAATATCCTTACAAAAATATGTAGAAAAGTCTCAAATACAAGCTAATGAGAAATACTAGATGGTGCCTAAAAAGCTAGAGCATAAACTATAACTATACTTTCAAGAAACTTTTTCTATCAAATACGTAGACCTAAGGTGACCTAAAAGGTCATTCAATAACACATTTTAAAATTTAAACTATAGAAAGGGATTTAAAACCTAGATCTATGCTCAGGATGACAACTAGTAGTGAACATAAACCTAAATATCCAATTAGTAGGACTTGTAAGACGTATTATTTTACTTCATTAACAAGAAATAGAAAATAAACACAAGCATTTTCATTAATATTGAAAAGAAAATTTACACACATCAATTGTTCAACTTGATGCCAAGGGGACAAGCATGGTTAGTTTTCCCCTTTGCTAAGGGAGACATATAAAGATGCTCTCAAAGCTTGCTAATGGTTGTACAAATACAACCACCTTAGCAAGAGAGACAAGATCTATACACATTAGTTGATCCCAAAAAAATTGTTGAACCTAGATTTAGAGAAAGAAAATACTAATGAAAATGACCAACAACAACCAACAACCTTGAATAGAGAAGAAGCCCACTATTTATACATTTTTTAATCCTTCCCAAATCTAGGATTATGACCTAAAATTTTTAAAAATTGTATAACAAAATTTTCCAATCTCATCAAGATGCTCCCAACCAGAAAATGCCCTTTGTTACACCTAAAATTTTCATCCATTTGCAATAAATCATTATTGTATATACCTTTATAAGGAATGATGAGGACTCACGACTTTGTAGAAATGTTATTGACCACTTGATTACATAGCTAGAGGGATTAAAACATTTGAGGAGCCAAATAGACTTTTCCCTTATGTTGAACTACTTAAAGATGCCCCCTCATAACCACCTAGATGATGAATTTCATGGTAGAGGCCAAACAAACTTTGTTACTATGTGAAACTACCTAGAGATGCTAGTTAATAATTACCTACACAAATAAAACCTTCTGGACAACTACCTTTCTTTTTTTGCATGCCATGGAATAACCTATTCTTGAAATTATGGTTAGTGATGATCTAGTTATGATAACAAATAGAAAATGATCTATGATCGTGATTGAAAATATTCACTCTAGAATAGCTCATAGACCTTCTTTTGTGATTCAAATCATTTCCCAACCATGAAAGAGCCATCAAGTTTAAATTTTAGACCAAATATTTCCACATACTAACATTTGGCATGCCACATCAGATGTAATTGGGAATTTGTGGGCTCTAAAAATGACTAAGTTAATTAATTAACTCTAGTCTAGACACTTATCAATTCCTCATGCAGTATGGGCCCTTTGAAAAGTATGTCTTGGCTCACACTATTGTATTTACTCACCCGAGTAAGAGCTTATTATTGATCTTAATCTAAAGGATCAAATGCCATTAGTTATCTATGGGTCTTATACTAAAATGGTGCCACTTGGTAGTTCTATAAGATTTTTATATCCTATTCTACTAGTCTTTTCAGGTTAATGTGATCTTTCCAAGTGGTAGTCCTACATTCATTCTAAGCTTCATTGAAAATTCTTCACTTAATACATACCATAGATTAGATAGTGTATGTTTGAACACATACCATCAATCTTTGGGAGTGTGCTCAATCTTTCGGTTGGGACCATGCATTGAATTTTTGACCATGCCATTGTACTATTAAATATCTTCATATGATCAAATGTGCATGATGAGATTGTAATCCATGAGATTGAGTGTGATTTATTCCTGGAAAAAATAAAAATGTCTGAGTATAAAACCCAAGGAATTATATAAATTTTTAAGCTAAACTCTTTGGACTAATATCTTATTTATGTTAATGAACATAAATAAAAAATTTAGGCCAAAGCTTAGCTAAGCTCAAGACATAATAAAATGTGGCCTTGTGTTTAATATAAAAGAGACATAGCATAAGGTTTTAACCTAAGTTTTCATTATTTAATAAAGACAATGAAACTTTAGGGTAAATCCATTGATCAAGTTAAAACATAAATAAAAGGGACCCTTTGATCTCGTGCCATTAGATCTTGTTAGGCTGGATCAATGTTTGATGTTAGATTTTGATCCAAAGGATTAAATACTATTCGCTACTCAATACTCTATCTAACATGGTTACAATACGTGTCATCACCACATTCACTTTGGGTTTGGTTTGAAACTTTGAATCAATACACCCTATTGATTAGAAGGTGTACACTTAACCATGTACCATCGATTGATGAGAACATGCTCAAGACATATCATGTACTACAAGTTTGACCTTTTGACTCTAAACTCATACCATCTGATCTCAATTGCTTGAGCAAATGTAGGCCATCAATTATAATCCATTAGGTCAAAATGTGATTGGTGCATTTGGATAGTGAAAAACATAACTAAGTTAGAGCTTAGAAATAAATAAAACTTAAGATATAATCTTAGACCAAGGTTTTGATTCATATTAATAAATACAAGTTAATACCTTAGGCTAAAGTTTAGACTAACCTTGAAATAAAATACAGCTCTACTAAATAAAAATGACCATACATTAGTTCAGACCATGAGGAACATATGCGAAATAATCTAAAGACCTAAAAGGGACCAAGCATGGATTATTAAACTAGGGCTTGGTTGTGTAAATAAACATGACCAAGCCTTACTATAAAAATTTAACTAAGTCAATGGCATTTTAAAATTCTGCCACATAAAAATATTCCCACCAATTTTGAATTCAAATAAAAAAACTTGGGCCAAGTTAATTGGAATCAAGATTTTCTATGTGATCAAAGTGAACTCAACTTGGCTTTTAACAAACCAAAGGCTATTAAAAGACCAATATTAACATTAAATCATGAAACCCAGACATAATCCATTTTTAAGGAGGGCTGCATTAAACCTACAAATCTAAAACTCAGAAATCCAATGTTAGTAAATTAAGATAAGATATAAACCAGAATCATGCACAAATATGCCAACCAAACTAGGGGTGGATGATCTTCAAAGAAATATAATGTGAAAACATAATAGTAACATGCAATCAATTGAATTTCCATAGAAATATGTTTTAAAATTTATAGATCATCATTTAGACTTACAACTAGGATATTCATTCCACTTGATCAAGAACTATTGTTAAGACCTAGTCATGCTTAAAATAAGCCTCACACATGCAAAATTGGGATCAAATATCAAAACCTAGTCATGTTATGTGTGTGTTTTGATTCCAACTACTATTTTACATGATATTTAGAGAGTGATTTATATATTTCATATATTTAACCATTGACATTGACTTAAGACATGTTTGAATATTCATAAAGAACCATCTTTTTAAATTAGGGAAGGCTTGGGCATTGCTCTACTACCAATTAGGTGTCTATATCCTTGATAGAAATTCATTTGGGTCCATTAAAGGCCTTTCTTCACTACCAACTAGGCATCCATAGCCCTTGTGAAGATTACCTAAATCACTTTTGCTTAGAAAGTTCACTTTGAAATTTGTAATGAGCTTTTATTTTTGTATTTTTTGCTTTTTATAACCATTTTCATCTTTCTATAAAAGGTTAAGAACCAAGTTATCCAATTTTTGGAATTTGGTCAAATATCTAATCTTCAATAAATCATCCTTGGTTGTAAAATTTACCCCAAGTAATGAATGTTGTTTAAATGCAAGCATGACTATGATTCAATATTTAAAACTTTCATCCTACATATGCAAACCTTATCATAATCAAGCTTAGATAAGAACAAAGTTCAATATTTTTGGGAATTATTAGTCTATTTATTTGTCTCTACCAATCTACCTAAAATTAAAAACATCAATCTCATATTTTAGACCCATAGTCCTTTGACACCTGCACTCCCAAATTTAAAGGTCATTCTTTGAGCAATTAGATGAAACCTAAGCCGAGGACTATCTTAAAAATATTTATTAAAAAAACAAATAACAACACAAAATAAATCAAATGAACATGTACAATAACTATATATAAAACAAAGGATAGAAAATAAAGAGCAAGAAAAAAACTAAATGAAATATCTACATTAAATCAAGAAAGATCCTACCTCCAAGATCAAATGGAAATAATTTAATCTATTATAAAACCTTGAAATGTGGTTGTTTCCATTCACTAGCTCCCTTTTGTGGATATGATCACTTGAGTTCTTGTGTCTTATATTATGTAGCTTAGATTCCTACCTCTATTGATCCTCTGAACCCATGATTTAACATGGACCATTAATCTCTATTTGGTTGGTCAAATGCCATTAGATGTCCACTATGGATTAAATTTGGCATCCACACACCTATAATTTGACATCCATGAGAATGTATTTGATGGGTTTATGACTGTTAATGATGTCCATGTGACCATTAAATTTAATCCCTTGATAGATAATTATCATTGCTTAAATTTGATATTCATGCACCTTTCATCTCACATTTGTGTGAATATCAATGAAGTTTTAATGACCATAAAATTTAACCCCAATGGATGATCACTAAGCTTTTTATTGATGTTTTTATTACTATCAAATATGTTTGTGTGGCCATCATATTATTATTCCTACTCACTGAGAGTTTGACACATGTCCTCTCCACATTCCTTTAGAGGTTATTTTAACTTTGTTGACCCTTGCATGTTGTCGGATCATTAAGAAACCCATTGATATTGTGACACTTATCACTCTCATAGGTATCTTGTAGCTTTTGATGGTTCAATGTTACTCCTACATCATCCAATAATTCCCTCCATGTCAATGTGCACTATTATATTGTGATCTGCTAGCTCAATTATAATTGGCTCAATTTAAACAAGGGAAATTTCTAATTTTGAGATTGGAACATGAAACTTAGGATAAAGGACTTAGCCTAAGGTTTTTGGGTGTATAAATAAATATGATAGGGACACGGGACATTTATGCTAAGTGTATAACAAAGGGACCAAGCATTACTTATACCACACTAAAAAAGGGACCAGACTATAGGATATATAAAAAGACTCAATATGAATTTTTATATTAAAGTTTGGTCATGTTAATAAACATGACCAAACCTTAGTATAAAAATTAAATTAAGTCCATAAAATTTATAAAAAAAATTCTTTCTTAATTTGATTTTAAATCAAAGGGTCCTAGGCTGAGGTAATTGGAACAAGGGCTTAAAAGTGCACAGACATGATTTCACTTCAATATTTGACAAACTAAGGCACTTGAAAACTAGAAATGGGAAAAAAACTTAGGATTAATACTTGATAAGGGCCTAATTTATTTAATTTAATTTTCGGAACTAACACACATTATGAGACACATTCAAGACTACATAAGATCACATCACTTACTCTTTGATCAGCTTCCACATAAATATTTCATAACAAGGCATTAACTAGATATTGACCTGGTATGGGAGGGTAGTTGTCCACTTTCAAACCAGTCAATAGACTATATATGCACTTATTATAATCTTTGGGAGCTACCAAAACTTCATGAAGGTGAGGGGATTCTGATAGAGGAAAAATAAAGCATGGATTCACTTAACCACATCAACGAAATCATAAGACACTTCAATTTCTCTTGCATAATGAAAGAATTCAATATTTATTGCATCAAATAGGTGTTATAGTGAAAATATCAATATATTCTAGTCATTCCAAAGAAAGTGATCCTTTATAAGGCTCAAAAGCCTATATGTATAGAAAATAAGATGAAAGAGATGGGGATTAAGGTGTAAAAGGATGGATAAAGGAGCATAATGACCCATATTTCCCATCATTTTAACATCGATGCCATTAGAAAAGGTCATCATACTAGGACTACTTCTATAAAATAGCCATTAAAAATATATCAATCCATTTATGGTTTGTATTAATGTTCCTACAGTGATGGGATTAAATCGTTAGCAATCTTCTTTTGACATCTATGCCATTATAACAAATTAATCAATCTATTTTAATCTTGGTGACATCAACTTCTCCCCACTAACTCCCCAATAGTTCATTTTGGCATATAAAAAGGGTCAAAATCAACTTCAAGACCACCTTTCTAATGGTTTTAACCCTTTGAAACTAACATTTCTACCTTCATGGCCTTTCTTTGAGACATATGCTCTAGTTTGACCTTAGCTGTAATTGTTCTTTATGAAGTCCCTAGATTTCAAATTTTAATATTGACCATTGATCTTGATATTCTTGAGCCATTGATCTTTGCTCCACTTAATCATCAAATTTTAATCTTGATCATTGATCAATTTTCTTGTGCACCATTAGATCTACTTTCTCAATTTACATGTGCAATATTGATCTTTATTTGTATGAATGAATGCAAGCCATAGATCTTATACCATCCTAACATAGTTAAGACACTTGGTAGCTTCTCATTTATCTTCAAGATTCATTTACTTGTTAACCTAATACTCACTATTTATCTACATTTATATGATTAAATGTGTGTTATTGATCTATTTGGGCTCACTGATATTGTTAGGTTATCACTCACTATTGGATCTTTGATACGATTGAATACTGACTATTGATCTTGAGCATTTGAATTTAAATATTTATTTCACAAGGCTCAAATTTTATGTCTTCACACATGTTTATTAATTTTTAAATCCAAATAGTTAATTTCTATAGCTTAAAATTGACATCCCTATAAACATTTCATTCTTCTTGTTCAACTTTGAAGTTCTATACCTCGAGATAGTGAGCTCATCAAGACATGAAATTTATAGATAATGTTCAAGGCATGAAGATATTCATATCCATGTGATATTTTGATCTTGGGAGGTTTTCTAAGAATAATTTTAAAATTCACAATCGATCTAACCAATCCATTTCTTCATGACATGATGATGATGGTAGAGCTCTTCAAAGTTTTCTCGAGTTAGATTTTATTCATCTTTGAAGGCTTATATCTACAAATATAAATTACACCAAGGTATTAAGCTTACAAGGAGTCATTAGGGCACAAAAGACATCTTCCTTAGTAAATCCTAAGATCAACCTAACTCACAAGGAAAATTGGCATGATATGGTAAGTTTCAAATGATGGGGTGATAATTTGACTTTTGGGAGAAAAATTGACAACACTTAACTAAAAATGTTTCTACCATGGTTAATAATTCTTTAATACCAATTGAAGATTCTTAGATAACATATTTCATTGTAGGTTCTTATAATGTCTCTATACCGCTATTAGGTTGTCCTTGGTTGATACTACCAAGAATATCTATAGCACATTTGTATACATCATCTTCTTTAGGTAGGATGAGTCTTCTTTTTCTCCTAGGTAGGGTTTTTGATCTTGACTTTTTTGTTGGAGTCTTCATTCATTCACTTATTTTTTAAATGCTAGGTTTGGGTATCTATAGATCTTGTTCCTCCTCATATTATATTTTCATGATTGTTTTTTTGGCTATAAAAATGTTATATATCATATATGAATATCAATCTAGATGTTATTATGCTCAATTTCCTCTTTCTAACTAGTTCTAGAGATGGCTCGTCATTACTAGTTTCCTCCTTTGGGCCAAATCTAGGTATGAGAGAGTATTATAAGGTATAATTTTTACCTTATATATATTTTTCAACTTGTTTTGAATAAATTATTCCCACTTAATCACTCCATATAATTTTTTAAGTGGTGTTGGCATATGAGTTGAATCAGCCCATGATGTCTAATGGTGGACACACCTTGTGTACACCTCTATACCATAATTTGGATGGCCCCATAGAGAAAATTTTGTAAATTGGAATGATTATCTTGAAGGTAATGAAATTAAAATTATGAACCATATAAATCAAGGAATGCATCCCCTCCTTTAGATCATAATTCATTACTTTAGATGGTTTAAAATTTTCATTACATCCCCTCCAAGAGAACTATATTTTCCATGGCAAGGAAATAATTTGATGACCCAAAATGCAATAATCCTCTATGTTATGTAAAAAATTCTCTCTTTATTCCTTTGGTTATCCCCTGATGGTAAATAATTAGTTAAAGCATTAGTTTCCCCTTTTCATGGAAGATCTGAATTAGGTCTTTAGATGTGGATTTCCCTAAAAACCTCATCTTTTTTTTATATAATCCCTAAGAGCTTATTGATTATAGTGTTGTTAATAAAAATATTAATGCCTTTCACCTTAGTATATTCTTCCTCAATGTTTTTTATAAATTTCTTGATTAAGTTCTCAATTAAGTTCTCAACATAGCCTTAGAATTTATTAAGAAACTCTATCCACCCAACCTCCTCAAAAATATTAACCACTATCTTATTTTCTAATAGTAGTTTTGTAGATTCAAGTTATCATTTATTATTCTATCCCATTCTATGAGTTTGTAAAATATATTTAGTGTTATGATTAATCCTTGGTAATAAATTGGAATGAATTATTATATTAGAAAGTGAGAGTCTTGTGTAATCAATAGAGCATAATATATTTGGAAAATAATAGAGTGAGACACACTTAAAAAAATTATGTAACTAACCATATTGGATCTTAAAATATATCAAAGCTTCATAAATCTATGATATTAGATAGTTTAAGGTGTAAAATAGTTAGTCTATACATTTATATTGACTTGAGAGGACCCAACTATATCCATGTACTTTTCCTTGTGCAAAAATTTATCAACAACATGTTGCCTGATTTGCTTCATTCCTTGAGTTTCCTCCATCATGATGAATCTTTTCAAAAACAAAATTGCCTTGTGATTTCCTAGAAATCATCACCTTTAAGAAATCATCTCTATTTTTTATTTGTTATAAAATACATCCAAATGGTGTACATGTATTTTTTAGAAAATATCTTCTTAACTTTTTGAAAAGACCCACTTTTGGCATGTCCTTATTCAAAGAATATTATTTTTAGAAGTGGATTAAATGATATATAAAAATTATAAATAATCCTACTAATATAATAATGAAATATAACTACCTTTATTTACTTGTTTTTTCCTTTGATCCTTGTTCTACCACTTATACCATGATATAAATACCACACAAATCAATTCAAAAAATTATACAAGTCAACTAAGAGTAATTATTTTATTGCTTTGTTCCTTAAAAAATTTCCATTTATTATTTTTCAACTTTTCACCCCCATTTTTATATATTTCTTTATTATTACTATATCTCTATTTTTTTGGAAGAGCACTACCATTTACTAGTTTTTAATTGCCCAACTTCCTTCGACTCAAAAACTCATTATTTGGTGATGATGGAAAAATAAGGTTATTCAATATAACTAAATTATTTTTGAGATGAAATCTATTTGAGGAATTCACCCTTGTTTTTAGGCTGATGATAGATCCTTAACCCATGTCCATTTACCAAGAATGTCTTCTTATTTCCATCAATTCATAATAGTTAAATTGATCTATTTTCAAACAAAATTTCTACTTGATAAGGACCTAGCCATATAATACAATGTTTGAATTTGATATGATGTTACTTTGAATCAAACAACAAGGCCCAATATCCATATTTAAATGTTCTTTCGTAGATGTGACTATAATTCCATGCCTTATTTGATGATGAATAATTTTTGTTTGATGTAATGCCTCTAATATCATCTCATCAAGTTTATTAGTTGAAAATTTTTATCTATTTATGCTTCATATAGATCTATGCCCACATCCATTGCTTCTCTTAGTGTCTAAAACTCAAATTTAATTAGAATTAATGAATTCTTCTCGTACATAATTTCATATGGAGAAAAACCTATGGTGGTCTTTCAAGTGGGTTGATTGCCTAATATTTTATGCTAATACTCATTATCTTGCTCAAGATATTCTCTAGTGACCTATTGGTAATCTTAACTTGATCATTGGCATGATGATGGTATGGTAATGACTTCCTATGAGTGATTTGGTATTGTTTTATGAAAGATTTGATCATGTTGTATGTAATTTGGGGCCTTGTTACTATATTATTTCCCGTGGTGTTTCAAAACCTTGCATGATCCTATAATATAATAAATTGGTAACTATTTATTCATGATCAAATGATAGAGATTGAAATTATGCCCACTTGGTGACATAATCACAATATACTGGGATGTATTCATTTCCTTAAAATGATGGATCGATGGGACTGATTAAATCTAACCCTAATTTCTCAAAGGGTCCTAAACCAACTTTAGGATGGAGGGGTATCTCATTATACAATATGGATTTACACATCCTTTGTCAAGGATCACATTGCCATGTATATATTTTCACATATCTATGAAGTGAAGGCCAGTAGTATTCAACCCAAAGGATCTTCTGAATAGTCATTTTAACTAAGTAGTGTCCACCTAGTTCATAATGAAAAACTCTTAGGATGTCATAAATCTTCTCTTTCACATATAAAAATCATCATATCAGTTCCACATTTAAACAAAACACCAGTAAGCCATTTATAGTTATCACTTTTACTAATAAAACATTTCCTTTCTTTATGATTTACACAATGAAAATTTCATGTTCTTAGAAAGATTTCCAAATCATCAAAGAATTGCGTGCATAATGAAACTATGAACAACTACTCATCTAAAAATTTGTCCTCCACTTTCTCATATTTACCTAAAACATTCAAGCTTGGCAAAAAGTTAGAAACTACATTATCCTTTTATGTCTTATAAATTATTATGGTATAAAACTCCTACAAGAGTAATAACCATCATATAATCCTACCTCCTACCACTAGTTTTTTCATTATAAACCTTATAGCTAAATGATATGTGTAAACAAATATTTTATATCCAAATATGTAATGACAGAACTTATTCATGGCATAAATTACAACTAATAAATCCTTCTTAGTAGTGGTGTAATTCCATTTGGTAGGAGTTAATTCTTTCTAATGGAATAATTGGCATACATCTTACCTTACTTATATTTATTTCCAAGGATTACCCACATACAATTATTAGAGGCATTTATGTGTATGTGGAAAGGCTATTTCCAATCAAGATCCCCAAAGATTGGAGCAAAAACTAATTTTTATTTCATTAATTCAAAAGTCTATTGACACTGTTCATTCCATACAAATTCACTATCCTTAGTGAGAAAGGAAACCATAGTTTCAACTATCTTACTAAAATATTATATAAAATTCCTAAAGTATCTTGCATGTCCTAAAAAATTTTGATATCATTTTGGTTCTTAGGATAAGGAAATTGTGAGATAACTTCAACCTTTTTAGGTTCAACATGTATTGTTCAAGTTGAGATGTGATTACCTAAGACTATTATTTTATCAACCATCATCAAACATTTCCATGTCTCATGTATAATTTTTGTTGTTCACACTAGGTTAAAACGTTATCTAGATTATTCAAGGATTCATCAAATTAATCACCATGCACTGTAAATTCATCCAAGTACACTTCAAAACACTCATTTGTAAGATCAAAAAATATATATATAAGAATACTCTTTGAAAATTATTTGGTGCATTATATGGGTTAAAGGGTAAAACTCTATTGAAAATTTCTCCCAAGGACATGTAAAGGTTGTTTTATCTTAGTCATATACATCTAACCTTATTTAATTGTATCCATTAAACCCATCTAATAAGGAAAATATTTTTTTATAGCTAGGCTATCTATGTTTTGGTCTTTGAAAGGTGAATGGAAGTAGTACTTCATGGTGGAATTGTTAAGATCCATATAATCTATGTATATCTCCATTTTATATATTTATTTGGTACCACTAAAAGTGGTGAGACCCATTGAATATCTAATATGGGATAGATGAATCCATGTAATAGTTTTCTATTTATTTTTTGACCATATATTTTACTTTTGAAATGATATTTCTCTATAATTGTCTGAGTGATTTGATGGTTTCTATGTAAATGTGATGAGTACAAATAATTGGGTCAATGTCTTTCATGAAAATATACTAAAAAATAAAGGATTTTATATGGATTTTCATAATTTTTAAGACCTTAGTTTCCTACTTATTGTCTATCCAACTATTTATGTTTAACATTTTTCCTAGTTGGACTACTAGTTTTTTAATTGGATAGATTGAAATAACTTGCCTATATTCACTCATAAGAGATTTCAAGGGGAAAGGTGAGGTTGTAACATATGGAAATTAGTTATGTATTTGAAAAAGTATTTTCATTTTCAAATCAAAATTGTTAAAGAACAAAGAAAATATAAAATAAAAGTTTATTAACTATTGTGTGCCCAACTAAAAATTCTCTATTGGAGAGGTTTATTATCATAGTTTTCATCTTGAGAGCCCTTAGGGTTATTTTGCTAATATTTTAGATATGGTCTATGAACTTCCAAATCTAGCTTGGGCATATTTGGATCTAGACAGGGCATCTTCAGAGCTAAACTAGTGATCTCAAGAACTAAAATGATGGATTATAGAGCTAGGTTGGTGATATTTGGAGCTAGATTGGCTTTTTCAATGCAACTTTTTAAATCCACCTCTAACTCATTCATGGTGTTTTTTACTACTATCATGACCAATGATGATATTATTGTTATTTTGATCTATTTCATCTACCCATAAGTGATCTATAAAATTTAAAGATGGTTTTACATGTGGATACAAAACAAAATATTTACATTTAATCCATTTGAGATTACCATATCTCTAGATCTCCAATCTATGAGTGTTGTAACTATGGCTAGCCATGGTCTTCCTAGGATCAATGGATAACCTAATTTTTGACTATTTAGCTTAAGTATCATGAAATCCATGGGGTTTTCCCATGATTATACTATTACTAATACATCTTCTATAATTCCTTTTGGTTTTGTGATAGATTAATCAACCATATGTAAGACTATAGTGGTTGGTTGTACTCTAGTTAGGGATGATAACTAGACTCTAAGGATCTCCATATTATGGTAGAATTATTTTTCGTACTAAGATGTCAACAATTTTTCCATCTACCTATATGGTATTGGGATATTACTTTATTCTCCATGGAGTTTTAATGCACAAACCTTTGAATATTTTATTTAGTTTGGGAATGTCTCTTATTTCTTGTAGTTATGGTATCTCAATACTATGTTTTCCTAGTTCTTTGACTAAGTCAGACTCACTTTTTTTTATTTTTTCCTTAAGTCTTTCAGGAAAAGGAATTGGTGGAGTAGTTGGAGTAGTTTCTTGAGGCTTTTTTTCTTGAAAATCTAATTTTTATTTTTTTATATTAGTAAGAGGGATTGAATTTTTTTCAATTGGAATTTATACAATGGTAATTATAGGACTAGTTAATGTCTTACATAAACATAACCGAACATTACTACAATCAATGGCATTGACCCCCATATTTCATTCTTGTCTAGTTCCATAGATAGTGTTTGTTTATCTATTATTTATATTTTATACCAGATATGTAGGAAATTGAGGCTGAGCTACTTGTTCATTTTGCATAATCTGATTTGGTGGAGAATAAATCAACACTTATTGAGGTGAAAACCTCCTTTGTTGACCAAATTTTTGAGGTACCCATGGTTAATTTATTTTTGGAATACATGGTTGCTATTTTTTTTTATACCCATGGTTGTGGTGATGTCCACTCTTATGGATGCTAATTTTGTGGTCCCCATGTTTGTGGAGGTATTGGTCCATCCCATCGAATCATCCATGGATTGGAAAGAGTTATGGGAATAAAGTGATTTGAATTTTTATTATAAAAGAAAAATGTTCCTTATCTTTGTATATAATTGAGCATTTTTTTGGTTGGGTAATCTATTTAAATTTATTCTTAAGAATAAGAAGGAGAAAATTATTTTTATCATGGTCATTTGTATAAAAAATTCCACACATATTTTTCTTATCAAGATAGCAATCTCAGAGTGCATTTTCAAACTATATTTGGGGAAATACATGGCTATAGGTTTAGTAAAAGAATTTGATTTTTACTATAATCCATCTAGTGTGGTGTTTAATTAAACTAATTTTTTTCTTTAATATTTGAGATATCCTCTATGAGTTTTCATACATTATTTATTCCTTTTATTTTTGTTAGCTTCCTATTACTATCTCTTATTCTCAAGTAATTATTGCATAGTTAAGTAATATCATTTAGACCTAGTTTATTTATGTTTCCTTTTCCCATTAGGTTTAAGGATTACATATCATTATCATCCAATCCCTTTATAAAAACTAGTTTACTCAAATCTTCTTCTACCTCATATACACATATTCTATGTGCAAAGAGGAAATGGTCAAGATAGTATTCCATATTCTCATTTTATTTTTGTTTTATACAAAAGAATTACTCTTTTCTATCTGTTACTCTATAATAATCATGATATTTCTCCAAGAATTCATTTTCCATATCATCCTCTATCTAAATAGAATTTTTTTTTAAACTGATAAACCATCTCAAGACTAAATTCTTGAGTACAGAAGGGAGTTAAGTTCATTTCGTGATTATCAATTTTATAATCATAATTTTGACATAAGACTTTAAACTCAAATATAAAATGATCAGGATCTTATGTGCAAAATTATATAAGAGTAGGAAGCATAAATGGGGATATGTTCTTCATTGTAATTTTTTCATATTGATTTAGGGTAATAGGATAGATAATATCCCTGGTGGCTATGATCTAACTCCTAAAACCCTATTTAATGGATTGTTTCCTTGATTGTCTCCCATGTTTTCCTAATATATATTATAGAGAGTTGTTATGAGAGGTGTTGAATCATTAAAATTAGCTAGAAGGCTACTTTATTATGATTCAAAAGTTTGGTTTACAATATTATCTAACCTTAATTGATTTATTTATAAGGATTCACCTACTTGTAGAGAATATTCCCAAAGTTAAGATGAGGCTAACAATTGTTCCTCCTCAATAGTCTAAAATTCTTTTCCTAGTAGGTCTTCTAATACACTTTCTTATTGTAACATAGTAGTGATTTTCCTTTGCTTGGGGGTATTATGAATGTATCATCCCTTTAAATCTCTTAGTTTATTCTTAAATTTTTTAAGTATAAGAAGTAATTATTAAACTATAAACTTATGATTTTACACTTTACGAACCTCTATAAAATCCCAAAGAATAGCTCCAAAAATGTTAAGGATGGTTGTGTCATCTTCATTTAATAAACTAATTCAATTCGATGTCATATTAAATAAAGGTCAGTGTCCATTGGAAATTAGTATTAAGGCATGAAATATAGTGACTAACCATTATCTATTTGGGGGGAGTTGTGGATCATTTACTCATAAATTTCTAATATATTTTCTTGAATTGATAACTAATCTATTTATTTTAAAAGTAAACACTCTTTCCTAAATTAGAATGCTTGGAAGGGAATCACACTTTGTTGGAATGGAAAATGTTTCAAAGGAAATGTATTTGTTCTATATTTTTAATAGTATAAATTGAATGAAATGTAAACACACTTTTAATCTAAGTTTATGAAATGTAAATGCTTTGGAAAGGAATGATATGAAAATTAAAATAAATGAATTGAAATAGACATGAATTAAACACACATAAAAACATTTAGGTTAGTGTTTCATATAAATTTTACTTTATTTCCTTAAGAAAAAAGATTTAAAACTTAAAAGAAGGTAAGTTTAGTAGAACCTAGATTTGGTTTTCACTTTATGATCTAGATAGTTGTAGATAATCCTCTTTTGCTCAGGAGGAATGACCTACAAATAAGAAAGCACTAAAGAAATGGTTTATTAGTTAGATACTAGGGTGGATTGCCTAGTAAGCTAGATCCAAGAAGCATGAGATTATTTTGAGGCTATCAATCCACACTTTTAGACAATCAATTTATGAAAGATAGAGTACTTATATATATCATAGAAGATACTAAAATTAAATACAAGAAGTGCTTGATAAATGAATAGATGAATTTAATTAATTATAAAAATAAATAAATTGATATTAGTGCCAAATAAATTAGGTATGATCTAAAAAATAAGGTGAGGATTTGTGATCAGGTAGAGGGTCTGAAATTAAGATTTGGTTAAGGTTTGGTGGGTGAAAATAACTTGTTATTTGTTTGTCACATAGTGACCATTAGCAGTTAGGGTGATCATTTATGGTTAGGGTAACCATTAATAGTTATAAATAGACCATTGGTGGTTAATATGACCATTGATAGTTATTATGGTTTTAGTCTAGTTCAAGAAATTTTTTTGATAAGGTTGTCAAATGGGAATATAGAAAGTGGGTTTGGTCTAGGTTGGTTGTAAAAATAAAAACAAAGTAACTAATTAGTAAAAAATAGATACTTAGCTTGTTGGTTATTGATATGAATAAAGTTCAAGGGATTTTTTAGTGAATCTTCAAAATTCAATAGTAGAGTAATGATATTTGGCTATTAGATGATGAATGGTAGTGATTCAAATCTCTATTGTACTAGTTGGTTCACTGGTTCACTTTGATTTTGGATGTGGATGATTCACTCTAGATTGATTGACTTTGGATGTCTTTTCACCTCCTCCTCCCCTTTTATAAGAAGTAAGGAGAGGTGAACTAATTGGTTAATAATAGGTTCAATAAGAAATTCAAATTTAGATTTTGTAAGCATTGGATTGTGTATGAAATAGACTATCTAAATATAAAAAAGTAAGCTAGAGTTGACTGGGGTTGACTATTTAGGTGGTGGAAGCTTGATTTTTGGTGGTCAATCCTAACCATCGGTGGTTAGGGTAACTATCGATGGTTAAGGTTCAATGATTAAGTTTGGTCAAGGGTGGATTAGTTAGTTAGTTTAGCTAGTTAGCTAACTTTACTAAGGGTTTGTGGTTAAAAGGTTTTAGAAGAGTCCTTAGGAGGTCTTGAGGTGGTTTAGGGGTCAGTTCAACATCTAAAACCATCATGTATAATTTTAGAGTGTCTATATTTTACCCTTTTTTGTTATTTCATTTGTATTAACAAGCTTAAAAATAAAAACAAATTATGGGTCAAAGGTTAGGTTTTCCTGAGCATGGGAGGAGGTGTTCCCCCTCAAACTAGGAATCAATGAGGTAAAACATAATCAGGTGTAGGTTTGATAAGTGGGTAAATTAGTAATGAAGTGGGTGGTAGGTTCAGCAATAAATCATAAACATGTACATAAAGTGTGACTAATTACAATAGCCAAGATCATGCAATTATCAAGTTATCATAGTTAGTAAAAATAAAGGTCAGCACTAGAAGGATAAGTGATAAATAGACCATGTGATCATATGTGATGGTTGGGATACACTCATAAATACAAGTCTCTTAGACAAGGTCAATGTTTTTATAGGTATCCAAGGTAGGAATTACTCCCATAAAGACATGATTTGGTTAGGTGTGAACAAGGTAATGTAAGTTCAAAATTATTCAACATGGAAATTTAGTTGGCATGGTCAAAAGGACCAAGGCAAGATCATCAAAAAATGTAAAGAAGTTGGGCCAAAATGGCTAGTGGCAAGGTTGATGTTGTTTAGTTATGTTTTTCTAAGAAGGTAATATCTATTGCTTAGTATTTAATTATGTTTTATATGTAAAAATTGGTGGGTGAAGGAAAATACCCAAAAATACTAACCATCGATGGTCATGGGTGACCCTCAAGGTCGGTAGTCAGTGGTCACCCTGACTGTCAATGATCACATGTCAGCCTGAAAATGGTGAAGATAAAATAATATTTGAGGTTTTACTTTATCATTTGAGCATATTGACCCATAGTGACTTTCTCTTTTAATTTAGTGAAAAAAATGTTGACATATTTGTTGAGTGTGATTGGTTGAGTGAGGTAGATAGTTGACCCTGATTGAGTTGTTGGAGGTTTGACTTGATGAGGATGCAACATGGATGAGGGAGAGTAAAAGGTCAAGTGATGTTTCTAAGGGTTACACCTTGATGATATTAAAATAATTAAGTGGGTAGTGTTGTTGAATTGATATCATAGATTCAATTTGGGCAATTGAATTCATTTGTTGTGTATTGTGTCATTTGTTTGACCTAGGGCTAGGGTTTTAATAGTTTTTTACTAGATTTGGGAGGTTAGATTTAAATTGGAAGGGTAGGGTATAGGTATGTATGGGTATAAAATTTTAGTTTTATTATTGTATTTGGGTGGGGAAATGGGTAGGGTAGGGTGTGGTTTGTTTGTCAGTGGTCACTTTACAGTGACTATCGATGGCCATTTTTGATCATCACTACTCACTATCAACCATCAATGGTCAATAAGTGACCATTCATAGGTCATGGTATGTGACCATCAATGGTTTATCTCTTAAATATTGGTGGTCACATTAATCATCAATGGTTGATAAAATATAGATAGGGTTAAAGATTTTGTTGAATGGTGAAGGTTAAGGTTCATAGGTTATGGCTTAGGTAAATAGGTTAATGTTATAGTTTAAAATTGAAGAATGTGGTTGGATGTTTTAGTTAGCTATTAAGGGTAGGATTTATGGTTTTATAAATGTTTTATGGGTACAAGTAGTGGTTAAAATAATATATGTGAAGATAGGATATGTGAATGGTAATGATGTAGATGTGATAAGGTAGAATTGAGGGGTTAGATTTAGGTAGAGGTGATTTTAATGAGATAAGTAGGTTAAAATAGGAGGTAGGTGTAAAAGGTAGAGTTCATAGGCAAAATATGTTAGTGAAATAAGGTTTTTAATATCAACTTATAGGCATAAAAGAGGATACAAATGAGGTACAGAGTTCCTTAGATTCTAGATAAGATCTAACATAAGATGATTGATGGAGATTGGGAGCATATGGAGGACATGGGCCTCAAAGTCATGAGGTATTAATAATATGTACCTCAATATTATATGAATTTAGTGGAACTCATCAAGAAATGGGATTTTACCACTAATACTTTCTTTCTTCCTATAGGTGAGCTAATGATCTTGCCTGAGGACATCCATAAGATAGTACAAGTACCCATATGGGGTGAGCTAATTTACCACATTAAGAGTGGTGAGTAAGATAGGTAGATGGAAATCCTATATGGATATTCCTTGATTTTGTGAGGTGGCACTTAGGTGGATTCTATTACATGCCACTATACTAGATGGATAGGAATGTAAGGAGGCTTTTCATGATGATGATATAGTAATGACATGCTATGCATTACCTAATTCTAGAAGTAGGAGGTTCCATTATTAATTGTTGGGGATGCTCATGGAGATGTGGTTGGGTCACATATTATTCACATGGGTACCTATTTTAATTTTTTATATTTATCAATATCCATGAGGACTCCATGCCCATAGAAGATACAATATCAGTGTCAAGTTTATTCTTCATTACTAGGATCACGAGTACATTAGGGTGCTAAGGCCTATGGGACTATTATGGGAGGGGTTTACATAGATGGATTATAGGGTTAGATATATGATGTGGAGAGGTGACTATGCCCTCTTAGGTATAAGAGGAGGATCATATGACATTGATTGGTATAGGGCCAACTAGATGCCTTAGTAGTGGGAGACATGATTCAGAGACCATATTTTAGGTTTCTAGGCTAGGAGGCATACTTTATCTCTATAGAGCTATAGATGGATATATGACCATTGAGATCAAGAGATATAGATGATCCCATTTGATAGGTTATAAAGGTAGTTCAACCTTATGTAGGATATATCTAGGGTGTTCTTGGGATACATGAGGGAGTATGTAGAGTTTCCTTTAGCTACTCTATAGCTAGTGCATGGTTTCATTAACCATAAGGATTTTATTAGGAGGATAGAGATAAATTATGTAGGTGTGATAGATGGATACCCTACATTATATAAGGCACACTACACCATGGTTGATATTGGTCCTAAGGATGGGGGTCAGTAGGATATGAATGTTGATGTAGGAGGAGATGGTCATCAAGTTTAGATGCTAGGGGTTTCCCTAGATGTATATGTGGTGACTACTAAGAGGGAAAAGGCATGAGCAATTATGAATATAACATAGGAATCTATAGAGGTAGTATAAATATCCTTGACAATAGTATGGCCTATGGGACTATGTCCTCTTAGGAATAGGAAGAGGATCACATGACATTGATTGGTATAGGGGCCAGATAGATGCCTTAGTGGTGGGAGACATGATTTGGAGACCATATTTTAGGTTTTCAAGCTAGGCACACTAGAAGAGGCATACTCTATCTCTATAGAGCCATAGATGGATATATGGTTAATGAGATCAAGAGATAGAGATAATCAGATTTGATAGGGTACGAAGGTAGTTTAGCCTTGTGTAGGATATACCTAGGGTGTTCTTGAGATACATGAGGGAGGATGAAGATTTTCCTTTGCTTGATGTATAACTAGTGCATGATTTTATTGACCATAAGGATTTTTTTGTGAGGATAGAGATAAATGATGTACGTGTGATAGATGGAGACCTTTCATGGTATCAAGCACAATACACCATAGTCAATATTGGTCCTAAGGATGGGGATTAGTGGGACATGAATGTTGATATAGGAGGAGATGGTCAGAAAGCTTAAATGTTACAATTTTCCCCAGATGTATAGGTGATGACTGCTAAGAGGGATAAGGCACAACTAGCTATGGATATATCATAGACATCTCTAGAGGTAGTACAAACATCCTTAGTAGTAGTACAGGGTCAAGTGGCCACTTTAATAGGGGAGAGAAATTAGGCTAGGTCTTAGCTAGCCTTAGTGATCTAGGAGAGATTTTCTCTGATATGAAAGAGGTGGAGTAACATCAGCTATAGGAACAATAGGTAATATCTCAATGTAAAGATATATAATGACTATGGAGGAGCTACAATACAATTAGGCCTTGGTCTTTAGGAATCTACTAGATGAGATCTAATCGAGTGAGTATAGGGCCAAGATTGTAGGTGGTGATAACATGGTGACACCAAGTCAGTGGGTCACATCTGCAGGTAGATAGGTAGGTACAAGAGAGTAAGCTATATGAGGTAGTGGTTCCCCAAGATCATAGATTGGTGTTGAGACAATTTTTTGATGTATTAGATGATTTTGATACTAGCCTATGAGCTGATGAAATGAGATATATATTTGCTTTTAGAGACATGTATGTTTGTAGAAATTATGATGATTATTTATGAGATATAAATGTGATCCCTTGTTTATGGTTTGTGGTTCATGGTTTTGAAGTTCATATTTCTTATTGATGATGTCATGTTGATATTATTATACTTTTGAGATGTTGATGTGGACTCCCCTAGCTAGGCATGTGATGATATGTCTTTGTAATTTATGTTCATGTTGTTATTTCATATGGATTTTAGTTATTAATGTGATTATGAGGTGAAGGTTATGGATGACTATGGTGATCCTAATATGATTATTTGATGTTAATGTGATGTTATTTGATGACTAGGATGGTTATGACATTATGATTATGGTATTTTATGAATGTGACAATTTTTGTTTGAACTGATCATGTTTATGATATGGATATGAATATGGTTATGGATACTATTTATGCTTAGATGGATAAGATTATGATGTGATTATTTTTATGAGTATGGATTATAGATCATAGTTATATGAATGTGATATATGGTAGGATTTTGATGATGTTGTGATGATGTTTATGATTTGGTTATGACCATGGTGTTCATGTAGAAATTTAATGAGTATATGCTTCCTAATGTATATCTAGACATGTATCAGATATGCTATATGTGAGTATGACTTTGTGATAGTGATAGGTGATTTGTTTATGGAGGTGGTTATTATGTTAATGATGTTTATTTTTGTTGATGATGTGATGATAATATTATTTGGTTTGGTTATGATTATGGTCATGTTGTGTTAGATCAAGGTGAATTACATAGGGTAAGCTAAATAATAAAACCATATGTGAGAAAGAGAAGACAAACTAGAGACAAAAATTTAGGTGAATATATCAACCATTGTGAGAGAATAAGAATGAGGCACGATGCTTTTTCTTTGGCAAGGATGAAAATAAGTTGAGGTTGGATGGGCTTAAGGAATGTAAGCCCTTTGAATTCTTTGCATGAGTGTTTGTTAGTTGGTTAAAGAGGTGTTTTGATCAAATAATGTCAGGTGAGATAAAAATTCCTTACATATAGTGTATAAAGGGGATATGGATGAAGGTGGAACCTTCTTAAGAGACTAGCTTGCCTTTTCTAGATTTACCAAAGAGTCAGTGTAAACAAGTCCATGTCATATAAGGTATGGATTGATCGATGTAGGAAGTCTACTTATGAGAGATGATTAGGGATATAAAAATTATTTTTCTATTTTCTAATGGTTGATAATTGGTCTTTCACTATGTTTTTATTATTTTAGAGGTGTTGGGGAAGCTAATCAATGTGGGAAGCTTCCAAGAATTTAAGAGAATGGTCTAAGTTTTGTGTGCTTTATTTAAAACTTTTTATATGTGTCCTTCAAGGGAGCATTATTCCTTATATCAATCAATTTTGATATGTTTATGCATGTATCCTTAGAGGGAACATTCTGTGAATTCTAGAGCATAAACCACATGTGTTATATTGATTTTGATTTTTATGTTTATTTTTCATGTCATGGACTTGCTTATAAAAGATTAAAAAGTCACCTTTTATGATGATAAAACTCAAATCACAAGAAATTTTATTAGATTTAAAAGAGGTTTAGGTGAAAATGACCATGGAAATCCACCCTAGGAAAGGGATAAAAAGTACCATGAGAATCATGCCATGGGAAAAGCCATAGTGCCTATTATTAATGATTAGGCTATGATTGTGATAGATAATCGCATGATTTAAATTTAGTCAAGTGTTCAAAAAATAAGGAGATGAAAGTAATTTAAAACTAAGGGATGAGATCAAGTAGGAAAAAGAGTGAGTTTGATCCTTTTTAACAAAATAATGGATGTAGATGCAAATCATTAAGGGGCTTAGGTTTTAAGTTTCCATCAAGATATGATAATTGGTGAGCTCTCAATCCATACTTGTGCATGATGATATAAGATCCAAGCCAATTGAAATAAAATGTACCCTGTTTGCTTTCCTCCATATTGGTAACATGATGATTTTCCTTTAGGATGAGGTCTCTAATGTTGAATTCTGACACCTTAAGGTATTTTTTATATGTTTGTTTGATGTGTTCTTGATATACATGAAGATTAGTAAGAGTGGTCAAATAACACTCATTAATTAGTTCAAGTTAGGTTAAATATTCTTGATGATAATCACTCTCAGAGATGACATCTTACAAGGATATGTGAAGAAAGGGAATTTGGACTTTAAGAGGCAAGATAACCTCTAATCTAAAAATGAGAGAGAAAGGATTAGAACCTATAGGGGTTTGAATGCTAGTACAATAGGCCCATAAGGTAAAGGGGATGTGTAAATTCCAATCCCAACTAAATGCATTAACCATTTTAGTTAGCATGTTATTGAGAGTTTTGTTAGAGGATTCTAAATTTCTATTAGCTTGAGGATGATAGGGTGATGAGAAACTTGAATTGATAGTGAATGCATTACAAAGACCTTGGAATTGTTTATTTTTACAAGATTTTCCATTGTTAGTGACTATTTTGTGAGGAACATTGAGATGATAAATGATGTGATGGTTGATAAAGTTGATAATAATTTTAAATTTGGTTGAGATAAGATGAATAACCTCTACCCATTTGGTAAAATATTTGATCTTAGCGATGATATAATGATGTCTCTATGAATAATGGGGGTTAATTTGTCCAATAAGGCCTAAACCCCATTATGAGAAGGGCCATAAATCTTTGGATACATGAAGACTATGGCTAGGTGCATGATGTAAATTGGTGTGTTGTTGATACTTAACCCACTTTTTCACATAATCATAACAATATTAGTTTAGGGTAGGCCAATAATAGCTAAATCAAAGGATGCATTTAGAAATAGCTAGGTCACTAAAGTGTCCCCCACATATCTCATCATATGTTTGCCTGATAGTATGAGAATCTTCATGACTACGTAGACAATGGAAGAGGAGAACATAAAAGTTACATTTATAAATAATTCTCCCTAGTATAGTATAACATGAGCTACTCTATATAAATTATCCTCAAGCATTTTTAGAAATATTGGAAAGAATTATGGAAATGTTGAGATAGTCAAAGCTCTACTAATACCAAAGGTTGGGTCAGGTCTCTTCCACATTAAAGATGGTGGGAGAGTATAATTTGACATAAGAGGGATAGGTAAGTCTATGGATAATGAAAAATATCTTTGAGTTAGATGGTGCAGATGGGATTTGAGAAGTGATGGAAGCCATCATATCAGTAAATGTGTTTGTAAATCATGGAGTGGTTTGTATATGGTAGTGTTCAAATAATGCTAAGAGAATGTCAACTAGTTGTTTGTACTATTTCAAAACATCATTCCTACATTCGTAACATATATTGATTTGGTTGACCACAAGTTATGAGTCACTGAATATGTTCATCATTTTAAACTCTAAGGATAACGTAGTTTGAAGGCCTATTACTAGGGCTTTATACTCAGTGATGTTTTTAAATTCAAAATCTACCTTGAAAGATAGAGGAAGAGTTTCACCATGAAGGGGGATAAGGATGATTCTATCTTCCCCAACATGTTGACACTTTAATCCATTGAATAACATGGTCACTTGATAGGTGAAGTTTACATGCGAGAGGGTCATGATGGACTCATCAAGAAACTTAAGAGGAGGTTGATCATTGGCTAAGGGTACTCTGGCTAATTGGTTAGAAATAACTTTACCTTTAATTAACTTCTATTAAAGTAACTCAAGATCAAACTTATCTAAAAGCATGAGTCACTTGGCCATAAATTGGTTTTGGTATGTCTTGGAGTGCATATACTCGAGTGGGTCGGTATTGGTTATGGCATAGGTCTAGTGGTTGAGAAGGTAATGACAAAGTTTAGTGGCCATGAAGACCAAAGCTAGGCAAAGTTTCTCAATATGGGTGTATCGAGTCTCGTACTCTACAAGTGTATGGCTAATGTAGTAGATGGCTTGCTCATTATGTTATTCATCTTGATGAGTAAGAATTTCCCCTAAGGAATGGTTAGTGGTAGAGATATAAAGGTAAAAAGGTTGATCTTCCTTTGGAAGAATGAGGATAGGTGGAGACAAAAGCTACTCTTTAAGAGAATCAAAGGCATTTTGATAGTCATTATTCCACTTAAAAGATACACCCTTTTTTAGAAGGTGATTTAAGGGTTGGCATTCGTCTAAGAGCTAGGTGATGAAGTAATGAATGAATTAGAGCTTCCCTTGAAAGATAAAAAGTTGTTTGAGGTGTGTAAGAGGAGGCATGTCTAAGATTGCTTTGATTTTGTCTAAATTGACTTTGATTCCTCAAAGGGAGATGATAAATCCAAGGAGATTCCCAAAAAAGAACCTAAAAATACACTTCTTAGAGTTAAGGTGGACATGGTAATGGATGCGTTACTCAAACATAATCTTAATCATAGCTAAATGGTCATTACAAAATTTGCATTTTCCAAGAAGGTCATCAAAATAGTCTTTGACGATTTTATGGATAAGGTCATGGAAGATGTAGGTCATATCATGTTAGTAGGTTACACTAGTGCTCTTTAGTCCAAAAGGCATGTCCCTATAGTAGAAAAAACCCCATGGGATGATAAAGGTGGTTTTTTTATCTTCAAGGATAATTAGGATATGATTGTAACCCAAGAATCTATCCATAAGAGATAACATCTCATGGCTAGCTATATGATCAACTAGTTGTTCAATGTTTGGTAGAGGAAATTCATCCTTTAGGCAAGCAAGGTTAAATTCATGAAATTACACAAAAATTCATAGTCCCTCTATGGATTTGGTGACAAGTATGACATTTGAGACAAACTAGGGATAGTCAATAGTTTAAATGAAATTAATAGACAGAAGATGTTGAAACTCTTCTTTGATAAGAAGGGCTATGTGGGGGTACATGTGTTGAAGTTTTTGCCTAATTGGCTTGGCCTTGTGGTTGGAAACTATGTTATGGGTGGTGATGGAGGTTTTTATTTCTAACATATCACTATAAGACCAAGAAAATTATATGTTGTCATACAATAACGGGGAAGTCCCAAAGCTCCTTGTAATTTAGCTATTGGCCAATTCTGACAATGCATGGGTTATCTAGAGTTCCCAAGTTGATATCCATGGTGGACTAATTCAAGATTGTTAAATTCTTAGGAGGAAGATATTTGTGGATATAGGAATCTTTTATACCAAGATAAGTAAGAATGGAATCGTCATCTTGACACTGAATGGTATTAATGATATGAGAGTCATCTCCTATCATCTTAGCGTGACTCAAAGGAATGGTTATGTTCATCTCATCCTTTTGATAAATTAGGGTTCCAAGGCTGATCATGTTGATGAAAAAAAGTTAGGGGGCATGATGTCATAATCTTTAACTATCGATGGTGGAGTGGATAGTGAGGATGGGATTTCCTCATCAATGATGCTAATGGGAGGTGGGTTGGTTTGTTATTTAGGTGGTGTGAAATTGAGGCCATGATTTTCATGAGGTTTTTAGGTTTTGATTGGAAGAAACTCATATAACTGATGTTCATATTAACCTAGACCAAATCCTTTCTAACCACACCTATAAAGGTATGTCTAGGCAAAGTCTGGTTTGTCTAAATAGGAGAAGCTGGAGGTGAATGGTCAAGGTGAAAAAGAGGTAAAGAAAGTTTCAAGGGGTTTATAAAGTCCCCCATAAATGAAATTAATTTTTTAAAATTTGAGGGTCTAAAAGGAACAATGGTTTCTATATCGGGGTCATAACCGATTTGGTGGTCAATTTTCCCATACTCTTAGGGAGTAGGGAATGTGTCAAGGGTTAGAAGGTGATACACTCCCAATGAAATATGTTATACGGTTGATTAGAAAGGGTCCATTATGGGGATTTGGGTGGAAATAATGGATTAATAGGTATAATTTTAGGTGGTAGAGGTAAATGGGGCTTCATATTCTATTGTTGAAGGCTTGTTGGACGGAAGAAGGACAATGCCATTGGGTTGGTACATCATGTTGCATGATGTGAAAGGACTTGGGTAAGCTTTTATGGTAAAAACTTGAACTTCATGATCAAATTTGATGCACCAATGTAGGTTATATGACACAAAACCCATGGATTGAATCCAAATTCATCCTAGTAAAACATTGTACTAGAACTCTCATTCCACTACATAGAAGAGCTCAAGAAGTGTGCAGAGTCCTAGGAAAATGTGAAGGATAATAGTTCCTAAAGTTATTGTCATGATATCATTGAATGATTGGAGTGTTTTTAAGGTTTCCAACATGATGTTATTGGGTAAGTTGAGTTGGTTTTATGTGGGAGCAGATTATGTTGATACTAGCTCCCCCATCAATCATAACCCACTTGATGTGGGTTTGGTTGATGTATGTGGTAATGAATATGTTAGGGTGTGGAGCTAAAAGATTCAAATATTTGCAAACACAAAAAAGGAAGGTTGTTAAAGAACCAGAAGCACTAGCATTGGCAGTATGATTGATGTCAGTCAAATGCAGTGCAAAAGGCAATTGGCGATGGTAGCTAGTCGGCTGACATCGGCAGAACCAGGCAAGCAAGGACTGGCATCGGTCGCTTGTGTGTTCCAAAACTATTGTTGATGAATAGTCAGTTAAGTGAAGCGAGTGTTTGCATGTTAAAGGACTAATTTAAGTCATGAGCTACGTGTCTAATTATTGTAGTTAGATTTCTATTTTTGTAACCATGGGATTCTATTTAAAGACCCATGAGGCATGTATTGTAATTATCAAGTAGGCAAGTAAAAGCATTAAAGCAAGCAAGGTTAAGGAGATCTATAGGTGTAAGGTCAAGGAGATTAGATGAAGCATTCAAGGAGGGATATCAACTCAAGTTGTTGAGTTGGTTGTGTTGAGCAAGAGAGAGAGGGAAGAAGGTCTTGAAGTGTGGCAAGCCTTTGAGGTGGAGGAAGAAGTGGCATCTTTCTTATTGTATTTTCTTCTAGTAATATCTAACACAAGAGTGTGTATTGTCTCTCAAATTCTTTGATGTCTCAAGTTTCTAGTTACTTTATCATTCTGGTATAATTTTGTGTTTAATTGCTTATAAGAAAGTAATCAATTGTGCTTCTGTTGGATAAGGGGTCCCTAACAGTTGGAATCAAAGCTATGGTTTACAAGGAGCAGGTTATTGTTTTATGATTATAGGTCATTCACAGGGTTTCTGATTAATTGGGAGTTTAGCAATGGCAGAAGAAAGTAAGCTATGAATGGAGAAGTTTAACAATAAGAATTATCAACATTGGAGGATGCAGATTGAGGATTATCTGTATCAGAAGGATTTGTACTTACCATTGGGTGGGGTTGCATGCAAGCCTACAGATATGAAGGATGAATAATGGAGTGTTCTTGATCAGAAGGCTCTCAGTTCCATAAGGTTGAGCCTTGCATCATCTGTGATTTCTAGCTTATCACAGTGTAAGACAATGGAAGAGTTGATAAAAGCCTTGGTGAATTTATACGAAAAGCCCTCAGCTTCTAATAAGGTATATCTTATGAAGTAGCTATTTACTTTGAAAATGTAGGAAGGTGGATCGGTACATACTCATCTCAGTGATTTCCATGGTTTGGTAAACCAATTAGCTTCAGTCAATATTGTTTTTGATGATGAGGTAAAGGCTCTCTTGATTTTATGTTCTTTGTCTGAAAGTTGGGACAGTTTGGTTATGGCAGTTAGTAATTCTGCATCTACTTCTAAAATCTTAAAAGTTGATGATGTTGTGAGTGTGATCTTGAATGAGGAAATATGTGGGAGAAGCACAGGTGAATCATCAAGGAATGCTTTAAGTGCAAAAAGTAGGGGAAGGCAAAGGGAGAAGGTTGAGCAAGGGAAATCAAGGTCAAGAAGGAGATCCGAATCCAAAGGTATTACCTGCTAGTTTTGTGGAAAGAAAGGACATACAAAGAAGGAGTGTTGGTTGAGAGATAAAGAGAATCAACATGCAGGTATTGAAGAAGCAAAGGATGCAAATATTATGGTACATGATGCTCTCATACTTTCTTTGGATAGTCAGGTAGGATCATGGATTTTAGATTCTGGTTCATCTTTTCGTGCATCCCCAAATAGAGATTTGTTCCATGAGTATGAATAGGGAGACTTTGGAGTGGTTTATTTAGGGGATGGTATGCCTTGTCAAATATTTGACGAAGGGAAAGTGTAGCTGAGATTGCAGATTGACAACACATGGGTGTTGAAGGAGGTCATGCATGTTCTAATTCTAAAGTAGAGTTTGATTTCTATTGGAAGGTTGGGTGATGAGGGATGCACAATAACCCTCATAGTGGATTCTTGGAAGGTTACCAAGGGTGCACTTGTTCTAGCAAGAGGTAAGAAATTAGATACTCTTTATCTATCTACTTGTATTGCTGATTCTACTTCTGGTTTATCTACTTCAGCTATAGATTCGAAGACGTGGCTTAATAGGCTTGGTCACATGAATAAGAAGGGAATGGACGTTCTTGATTCGAAAGGTATGTGTTCAAATTCATAAAGCATAGATAGAGTTCATTACAGAAAAAGGAAATTTGATGCTTTTGACAGGAACAAAGAAGACTTGGTGTTTATGGAGGAGATGAAGGGCAGAGATCAGTCACAGGGGCTAAATAAATCTAAGCAAGGTAGTATGGACAGAGGTTTGATCTAAGATGAGCTCACGAATGAAGATTTCATTACTTACAGGAACACACAGACACCGATGTTGGTCACTTGGAATTGATGTCGGTCAGCCAGATACCTACATCGATCATGTACAAACCAGTAGGGTCGGTAGAGTCAGGCAGGAGAAGTCTGACGTCGGTCAGCAAGATTGACGTCGGCAGGGGGGACACCAACGTCGGCTAGGGAAATGGCATTGGTAGTTAGGGTCAGTGCAGGGAACCAACATCAATCAGGAGCAGACTGGGAGATGGCTGAGATCAGTCATTATAACGGATGTTGGGTGGATAACAAGCTATCAAGGATTCTCAAACACCCATATGGAGGTCAAAAAAGGTATGTGAACCTCATATTCATTGTTCACATTCTTTATATTGCTTACTGATAGTCAAGAACTAGGAAGATGGAAGAAGTAATGCAGGTAGAATCTAGAAATAGTGGGAGCTTGGCATGGATGAGGAGTGTGAGTCCTTGGAGAAGAACCAAATAGGTATTTGTTGGTAGAGTTGTCAGCTAGAAGAAAGCACTGGATGAGGGATGGATTCCCATATTAGAGAAGAGAGTGGATGGACACGTGAGATAGAAGGCTATGGTATATGGTCTTGACTAGGCTACAGAGTAATGGAGGTTTGACCATTGTATTTTATCTTTACCAGGTTGGATAATATTAGCTACATTATCCTGTTACTATATTGTGTTACTTGTTGCAGGGTTTCATATACAGGGAGTTTTCTGAGCTAAGGGTAGAGTTGGTTCAGAAGTATGTCATGAAGAATTTGGGAGCAACAAAATTCTTTTGGCATAAGTGACAGGTATTACATCAAAGGTTCAGTGGTGGTTGGTCGTCAAGAGTGACTTTGAAGAGGGATACAGAGCCAAGGGAACAAAATAGATGGTGTACAGGTACAAGTACAGTAGTAGTTATTTATCTCCAAGTGGGAGATTGTTAGGGTGTGGAGCTAAAAGCTTCAACTATTTACAGACACGAAGAAGGAAGGTTGCTAAAGAACTAGAAGCACTAGCATTGGTAGCATGACTGACATTAGTCAGATGCAGTGCAGAAGGCAACCTGCAATGGTAGCTAGTCACGTAACGTCAATAGAACCAGGCAAGCAGGGACCGGCATCAGTCACCTGTGTGTTCTAGAACTACTATTGATGAACAGTTAGTTAAGTGAAGTGAGTGTCTGCATGTTAAAGGACTAATTTAAGTCATGAGCTACATGTCTAATTATTTTAGTTTGATTTCTATTTTTGTAACCATGGGATTCTATTTAAAGACCCATGAGGCATGTATTGTAATTATCAAGCAAGCAAGTAAAAGCATTGAAGCAAGCAAGGTCAAGGAGATCTATAGGTGTAAGGTCAAGGAGATCAGCTGAAGCATTCAAGGAGGGATAAGAACTTAGGTTGTTGAGTTGGTTGTGTTAAGCAAGAGAGAGAGGGAAGAAGGTCTTGAGGTGTGGCAAGCCTTTGAGGTGGAGGAAGAAGTGGCATCTTTCTTATTGTATTTTCTTCTAGTAATATCTAATACAAAAGTGTGTATTGTCTCTCAAATTCTTTGCTATCTCAAGTTTCTAGTTACTTTATCATTCTAGTATAATTCCATGTTTAATTGCTTATAAGAAAGTAATCAATTGTGCTTCTGTTGGATAAGGGGTCCTTAACAAAATATGGGAGGATTTGGGTCATCTATATGGATGGAAGGTATTTATAAATCATTGAAGGTGAAAAGGTTAGAAATATGGAGAGCTCCAACAAAGGCTACTAGAAGTTGTGGGTCTTCTAGCCTAACCTCTATGGATTGCAATGCTTCTATAATTGCTTGGTGATGATGGGGTGAGGTATTGACTTGATAATACAAACTCATCTTCACTGGCATTTGATAAATTTATTTGAGGACTACTTGTTGGACTGATTCAAATTTATTAGAGTGAAAGGGTCCCAAGATGGATAGTTTGGGATTGGTTGAAGGTAAGGGTGCTTGGTGTTGGCCAAGTGGTTAGGTGGTAGAAGAGGGATATGTCCATGGAATGGACACTTTTGTATTTCCCTTATCCTTTGGTTGAGCCTATGATCATGTAACCACATGGATGGTATGGATTGGGGGAGGAGAAAGGTTAAATGTTTACTTCAGTTCCTCTTCACTCTAAGGTGAGAGTGAAGGAATAGGTAGGTGTTGATCAATGGTTATTGGTTTTTGGATTAGTTTCAGGATCATAAGAGGTTCATTTGAGAATAAGTCATCCTTGTGATATATTTGATGGGATAGTACATGGACAATTTTTTAGGTTTTTATGTCATTCCTAAGTGTCTTATAGTATGAAGATACTTGTTTGTCATTGTACCAAGATGGTTTAGTACTATGTGACTTAAATGGTCTCATAGGTGGCAAGGTTAAGCATGATGATTATAATATCCTATGTAGGATGTTTGACTAAGACTCAGGCAATGGTGGAAAAGGTGTAGGGGTATTGATTTTGGGAGTTTAGGTGGAAGTTATTTTAAGAGTGGGCTTGATGGTATAGGTTTTGGGTAAATAAACATTCTTGGTGGATGGTTTTGGATTTAGTAGAGAGGATGACAACTTAAGGTTATAATTTTTTAGGGTAGATGCTTGAGAGGTAAGTGGTTTTTTTATAGATGGTTTGGATATGAGAGGTATGTTCATGGATGGTTTGGTGAAAATAAGTGTGGATGAATGTAGGAGTAATGGTGTAACCAAAAGTGGTGGTTGGGTTTTGATTGGTATGGTTGAATTCCCAATTAAGGTACAGGGATGAGGCCCCAAAATAGAGGGAAAATGGAGAGGGGAGGTAGAGTTTTGGTTTTTTGGATTCTAGGTGGTTTTACCTTATTTGTTAGCTTAGCTTGGGGTTTTTTTGAAAGGTTTAATGGGATTAAATCTAACTTTACTAATAGGTGGGTAATATTACAATTAGGAAATATGCCAAGGTTCTTGGTGGGTTTTTTTAGAATAGTAGAAGGTGATTTAGTGACTTTGGGTGAGTTTAGTTCTGATGGTGCTACTATAGTTTGATTGATAAAGGTATCATAAAGTTGGGTTGTGGTGATAGTGGCTTTTATAGTGGAAAGGGTAGGTTATTCTGATAAAGAAGGAATTTTATTGGTTTTATATGGGAGCCCAAGATGTTGCCAAAAGGTGGCCCAATCCAATTTAGGGTCAGATATGAATTCTAAGTTTTTAACGAATCTGGAGAAAGGCTTATAGATAGGTTTGAATTCCCCAATAGTGAATTCAAAGAATAGGCCCAAGAATTAAGGAGAAAGAATGATTACCTTGTCCTATTCTTGATTAAAAGGTTCTAATATATGGGAAGGTAACTCCTTTATGGGATGTGTAGGCAAGGTGGTTTCTTCCTTAGGAGTGACCGCTAAAGGAAGATTAGTTTTTTTTATGATTGAGGAAAATGAGAAAGTGGGAATAGTTTCCTCTTCTAATGTGCATATCAAAGGAGAGGTTGGTGACTCCACAACCTCATTAAGTGAAGTAGGGTAAGATGTGATTTGGTTGATGGTATTTTCAGTAGTAAGCTCACCAAGAACCATATTAATAGTATGGGCCTAATGAGCATGAGAGGATTATACTTTTTTTTGTTGGTATAAGGAGTGTGGTTTGGAAATGGTTGCCTAAAGATGTCAAGTGATTGGTTTGGGGGTGCATTGGGTTATCCAACACAAGTTCCCCCTTATCAATGAGAGTTTGGAAAATGTTATTGAAGGTGTTACACCTACTAACATCATGTGTAATGACTTGGTGGAAGGCACACAATTCATTATCCTTATACCAACCAGGTATAGGAAGAGAAAAATTGAATTTCTATAAAGGTTTGATTGAAGAGAGTTGTATGAGATTGGATTTTAATAATTTTTCCAAGTCCAAAGCATATGACTCTCTAAGTGGAGTAAATTATTTCTAGGTGATGTGGTTTGGGTTTCTAGTGTTCTAATTAGAGGAGTAGGGTTGGTTAACAATAGGTGGAGGATTTGTCTTAAGGATAACCACATTCATGGTTCCTTTGTTTTTAGAGTTAGTGTTGGTTTGATTACTTCATTTAGAGGAGGGGGTCTCATTTTATTTGAAGGTAGAATTCATGTTTCTCAATTTAAACTTCCCCTCATTAATGGACATCATAAAATTCTAATCAAAGGTCTTAAATCTATAAACCCATAAGGTAGAAGAAACATGTTTGGCATAAGCCTAAGCAAAAAGTTCAATTAATTCAGGTTAGGTAAAAGATAAGGAGAGTTGGTTTATAAAAATTATCCAATTAGATATGAAGTCAACAATGAATTCATCATCAAATTATTGAATGGAGTAGAGAGCAGTGTTGGGGAATTTCTTAGAGATGTTTATGGAAAATTGATCTAAGAAAATATGAGCTAGTTGGGTAAAAGAAAAGAGGGAGTGATTTGTAATAGCACTATACCAATCTAGTACTAGACCTGATAGAGACATGGGAAAGGTATGAATAAGGAGAGCATCATCATAGGCAATCATATATCACAAATTTCTAAATACTCTTAGGTGTTGTTGAGGGTCCTCCTTACTCTATAACTTTGTGAACTTTACAATTTCCCATTGAGGAGGATATAGTCAAATGGGGACAGATGGGTGAATTGGTTCATTACAAATTTGGCATATGATAAAATATTATGGGATCTAGTAATGGATTACTCTAAATTAGTCATTTTTTCCATTAACATTTTGACAAGGTTGATTTTGGGTTGTACACACTTATAGTTGTAGGGTAAATTGGTAGGTGTAACATATGAGTAGCTTTTGGGGGGTTGAGAAGTTGCCAGATATTGGTATGTGGACATGGGTGGTTAAGATGATGCCACATATGAATACATGGATATAGGCGGTTGGGTGAAAGGTATAGGTACATAACTTTATGGGTTAGGGACGTGGCTAAATTTTGGTGTAATAGGCACCTATTAAGATACTTACACAGGTTGGGTAGGAGGTATCATAGGGTTAGTAGATAGAGGGTAGGTGGTAATTTTAGGGTTGATGGGTAGAAGGGTGGAAGGTATGGGAACCACCAATCTCTAGAATGGAGTTGAGGTAGGTAAATTATAAATAGGAGGAATATTAGTGGCACTAGTAGAGGGTACTCCTATAGTAAGAGAAGTAATAAGTGCTTGGGTGTTGCTTGGTTGCAGGATTATGGGTAGAAGATGATGCTTAGGTGACTAAAGTTTGGGTGGAGATGGTAGAAATATAAGTGTCTCACATAAATTAGGATGAAATGACATATGGTAGGTTAATAGGTAGAACAAAAGTAGGGGTATGGTGGGATATGGTGTTAAGGTAATATTAAAGGGATACAGGGTTGTTATATAGAAAGGTGGAAAAGTCCACATCACCTTAGGAAACCATCCAAGGGATGGTAGGACTCCTAGAAGGATGAGGAGAACTCTATACATTTGAGATATGCTTCATGGATGAGGGAGAAGAGTAATATGGATGATTAGGAAGTGGGTCCTAATTTGCTTGGTTTCTTAGTTGTTGCCTAATAAGACCATACAAATAAGGAATAGAGGAAGATACAAATATTCTCAAAAATCAAACAAAGATAAAATAATAAAAAATTAATGAAATAAAACACACACTAAATCATGTTAAATCCTAAGGTTATTTTTAGTCTCTCTTGTGGTTTATGCCTTAAGTTTTAAGAATTGTGTGACTGAAATTGGCTTATAGAGTGGGTACTAGAAAATAAGTCTAGGGTTGGTTTCAAGTTGTGTTTAGGCTCTCAAATAGATATTTATTTTAAATTTATACATGTCTTGATATTTATTCCTACATCCTCACTTCACACACTATAAATATAAAGGTTTTGAGTGCTTACACAAGATATACTAATTACTAGAGATTAGACTCAACTATAGAATTGAGTTGGTTCTCCCCTTAGTGATGAAATCTAAGTAAGATGGCTATGAAGGGTGACTACTAGGTAATGAAATCCCAATCGAGCCTTATGTCAAAGTTTGATTCTTGATTTAGATGCAAGTGTCTTGGTATTGTGTGTGTAAGAAGAGTAAAACTATGATTAATTAAACTATGTGAACTAAAATAAGAAAGAAAACAATATATGTAGTCAATTTTAAGCCCAAAAAGAAGATTTGATTTCATTTTATGAGGAGAAAATAAGAAGAAGAAACACCTAGATGACACTATGAAACTAAGAAAATACTCAAGGGTCCCATCGGGCATGCCAGAATATTTCACATAAATTTTGCTTTATTTCCTTAAGAAAAAAGTTGTAAAACTTAAAATAGGGGTGAGGTTAGTAGAACCTAGATTTGGTTTATGTTTCATGATCTAAATGGTTGTATATACTCCTCTTTGGTTTGGGAGGAATGACCTACAGATAAGAAAGCACTAAAGAAATGGTTGATTAGTTAGTTAGTATGGTGGATTGCCTAACAAGTTAGATCCAAGAAGCATGAGCTTATTTGGAGGCTATCAATCCATACTTTTAGACAATCAAGTTCTGAAAGATAAAGTACTTGGATATATCACAATAGATACTAAAATCAAACACAAGAAGTTCTTAATATATGAATAGATGAATATGACTAATTATAGCAATAAACAAATTGATATTAATGCCAAATGAATTAGGTGTGGTCTAGAAAATAAGGTGAGGCTATGTGATTAGGTAGAAGGTCTAAAATTTAGATTTGGTTAAGTTCTAGAGGGTTAAAATAGCTTTTTGTTTGTTTGTCACATAGTGACCATTGGTAGTTAGGGTGACCATCAATAGTTAGGGTAACTGTCGATGCTTATGGATAGATTGTTCATAGTTAGGATGATCATCAATGGTTATTATGGCTTTGGTTTAGTTCATGAAATTGATCTGATAAGGTTATAAAATAGGAATCTAGAAAGTGCGTTTAGGCTAGGTTGGTTACAAAAATATAAATAAAGTAAATAATTAGTGAAAAATAGATACTATGCTTGCTAGTTGCTGAATTGAAGAAAGGTCAAAGGATCTATTAGTAAAACTTTGAGTAATTTTGATAGAGTAACGATACTTAGTTGTTGGTTGATTAATGGCAATGTTTTGGATCTTTATCATACTTGTTGGTTCACTAGTTCACTCTAATTCTAGATGTGGATGATGATCATTAGATGATTGTTTCTAGATTGATTGACTCTAGATGCATTTTTACCTCCTCCTCCTTTTTTATAGGAAGGAGAGGTGAACCAATAGGTTAACAAGAGGTTTAACAAGTAGTTCAAGTTTAGGTTTCACATGCATTGTCTCACACATGAATCAGACAAGTTAAATATAAAAAATAAAGTTGTAGTTGATTGGGGTTAACTATTCATGTGGTGGGAACCTAATCATCTATGGTCAAGCCTAACCATTGATGGTTAGGGTGACTGTTGATGATTTAGGGTCAAAGGTTAAGTTTTTTCAAGGGTGGGCTAGTTAGTTAGTTTAGATAGTCACCTAACTTGATCCAGGTTTTGTGATTGAAAGATTTCAAAAGAGTCCCTAAGGGGTCTCGAGGTGGTCTATGGGTTAGTTAGTCATATATAACTATCATGTGTAGTTTTATAGTGTCTACAATTAGAGTTTTTCACACAAAACTTCACATAAATAAAAGATAAAAACACAATAACATAAACATATAAGTACCACAAATGATTCTAGTTCATTATTTGTGTGGCCCTTTACACTCTCTCGGAATAGGATTATATTATAGTAGACTTGTATAAATACCATAAAATCAATTCTTTATTAAGTCTAGAAAATGATTATAATATTGTAAAATATTAGTTATATGATTTAATCATTTATTTACTATGTAATTTATATTTTATTCTCTACTACCTATATCAACAAAAAGATTTTTATATGGCACAAAATTTTTATAATTGTTGATCAAAATAGACTAATATCATAGAAATACCATAACTAACTAGGATGATGTTTATTGAAAACAAAAATATGTCAACATCCTTCCATGTTTCAAGAGACAAACTAATGGAAGAGTGTTGGCATCAATTATCATGTGTTAGCTTTGGTTTCTGCTATTTAAAACTTCTTACATTTGAAACCAAATATATTGTATAAACAAACCTTATTACATTACTTATAGTTTTTTGTAAAAAAATACTATAAATATTTATGGCTATAAATAAACATACTACTTTTAGAAAGTTTATACAAGACTTCTACAAATGTTTAAAAAATAGATTAGGATGATTTTGATCAAGTATATATGGTTTTCATCATGATGCAAAGTATTCAAAATGTATTTTTTCAAGCTCTTAAAAGCCTTTAAAATTGGTCTACACATCTTTGAATCTAGACTTGGCATATCTAGAGAAAGATTGGTGATCTTAAGAGCCAGACTAATGGACTCTATATCCAATCTAATGATATTAGAGATAGATAAGAGATCATCAAATTTGACTTGAGCTGGTACTATGAAGTCTTTTTGATTTCAAAGCACATTATTTTACTATATTAAATTTGAATCAGATGTATATACAAAATTGGTGTCTTTTCATCCAAAATATTAGAATAAACTAACATAAATAGGAAACCTTAAAACTTTCACATAATAATCAAAGCAAAGTGAAATGAGAATTGATAGGTGAAAGGATGAAGATATGAAGAAAAATCAAAAAATCCTAACCTTTTTTGTTGTCCTAGGTCATCATCAATCCAAAGTTGGCACCTAAGTTTCAAATCTAGATGTTCATTTGACAAAAAATGGATAGGTTTTTCTTCTAATGTAGGGATAAAAGAACTAGGGGCACAAATCTAACCTATGATTAGGGAGGGTCTAAATTCTCAAGATGGTTCTCTAACTTCTCATTCTCTAGAAACGTTGGACAATGATACTAGTCTTCCAAGCCCCAAATTGGCTCCTTGTAAGGAAGATCAAGTGATAGATGTTAGGCATGATACTGTGAATGCAACCATGTTTAATCAAGAGTTCTTGAAGATTGGTGAGGACAAGGTTTTCATCTTGGAGACTATGGATCTCACTCAAGTTGTTTTTTTCTTTGTATCATAAGCCTAGATCAGTAAGTTTTTTGACAAATGGCTAGCTATTGGGGAAATCTAAGATTGGATAATGGAAAATTAGGTTAATAATATTGAGATTAATTTTTTATCCAAAGACTTTTTCACTATTGTTTTCCCTTCTAAAGATAGTCATGACCTAGATTTCTAGAAATTCTTTTGGACCTTACATGGTTCTAACCTCTAGCTTTAACCATAGAAACCTAACTTTGTGTGACTTCAGAGCACCAAGGTAAATTTTCCACTTCGGTTCATCTTTATGGCCTCTTGGATTAATATTAGATCCATGAATGTTTAACAACTTTGGGTAATCTACTTGAATAATTTATGGAAATTGATCCAAAAATAGAGGAGCTCTACTTAGCATCTTATTCTAGGATTAGGGTTTTACTCAATATTTTGAAGTTTGTCCCAAATAAAATTTGAATCAAATTCCAAGGTCAAGAATGGTGCAAGACAGTAGATTTTGAAAACATTCCCTTCCAATGTTTCAAGTGTAGAGTCATGGGTCACATTTGAAAACATTGATTAGACAAGGAGACCAAGATTCTAATGGCCTCTTTTCATCAAAAATAGAAACCATTCCCATCTACTTCATGAGCCTTTCATCTATAAAATTTGGGGAACTTTTGGTTCAAACAATAGCAGGCTCAAGGGAAAAATAAAGGGATAATTATTTCCTTAAATACTAAAGAAAATAAAGAGGCACCATCTTCCTCTGAACCATAAGAGGAAGTATCACCCTTTTCATCAACTTATCCCCTAAAGGGTTGTTCCCCACATAAAAATAAGATGGTGAATATTCTTAAAATGAAATATCTACTGGTGAAGCTAGGTAAGCTAGATTCTCTATCTCTAAATACTTTGATCAAAGGGAGTGATTTCTTTTTAGAATAGCCCCAATCTATCAATAATTTTATTCAACACTTTGATCAAATTTTGGATAAGGAAAATATCTCCCCTAATAAGGAGTTCTTTGTTTAAGAGGAGAATCCTATGATTGAGGCATTGAAAATTGACTAAGATGTAGATGACTCATATTGGGATGAGGAACTAAATTTAAGAGAATGTATAAGCATTGGGTAGACCCAAATATCTTTGTTAAATTCAAATTATGGTGTAGGACTGAAGAGAGGTAAGAAATACAAACATACACATGTTGCTAAGGAAGTGTCATGTGGAAATCAAGATACTTTATCTAAAAAATTTATCCCTAATAAGTAGGAGGTGCAAGTCCTCTCACATAAGCCACAAAAATCTTATCTTGGAATTTTATTGGGCTTAATGCCTCTAAAAAATATGTTTGGTCAAATGTTTGTTATCCTTAGAATGTCGTGATGTTTAGTTGATTCAAGAAACCAAGATAAGTATAGAAGAAGCCACCTCTTTGATGTGTCATGGATGGAAAATTTGGCATGGTTACTTTGTGAAAGCATCTAGGGCTATGGGTGGTCTTGTGATTATTTGGGTTCCATATAAATTTTAGGTTGATCTTGTTGAAGTTGGAACTCACTGGCAATTTTGTAAAATTTCTTAAGTCTGATTTAACTTTCTTCTTATGTAATGTTTATGGCCCTAATTATCCTCAAAATAAAATAATTCTTTAGGATGAGTTAACTAATCTTTATGTTTGGTTTTATAATGCTAACATTATTCTAGGTGGAAATTTTAATGCTATCTTGCATCATTTTGAAAGATGTGGAGGGAAGTGAATTGGGCCTTTAGTTAATCATGAATTTACATAGTTCGCTGCTAGAAATGAGCTTTTATATTTACATCCCAAAGTGGATTTTTTCACCTAAAGCAATAAAATAAGTTTGGGATAAAAATATTATAGAACACCCTCATATATTCCTTATCTCAAGTCCCTATCTTTCTCAAAATTAGCTGAGAGAATATTTCATCTTATCCTCACCTAGATCTGATCATTCATAGATTGTTTTATCCATTAGTATGGATCAGACACCCACACATTGTCCCTTCAAATGGGTAAAAATGCACCACAGAGATCATTCTCTATTTGGACTCATTGAAAAATGGTGGAATAATTTCCCTATCAATTCTAACTCTCTCATGTTTTTCATGGAAAAAAAAATTTAGTTCATTAAAGGTTAGTTGAGATAGTGGAACATCAATTGTTTCAAATATATTTTTCAATAAAAAGTGAGAGTGGAAGCTATCTTGGAAAATCTAAATCAAACCATTTTTCAAGATTTTATAGATAAAATATATTATAGGAAAGAAAAATACCTCCTTGGAGAATATGAGGAATTGTTCCATTGTGAAATTTTTTTTTGGAAATAGAAATCCAAGACTAATTGGTTAAAAGGAGACAAAAATAAAGCTTTTTCTCACAACTCAGTCAAAATCAAAAGGAAATTTAATCAGATTTATTATATTAGATCATCAAAGTGTACCCTATTGAATATTCAACTAGACATTAGAAATGAGGAGGTAAATTTCTTCTTGAATCTCCTTAACAGTGGTAATTTTTCTGATTTGCAAGCCCAAAATCACAACTTAGGTTTCATTCCAAGACTAGTCACTATAGTCCAAAATGAAAGGATTATGGCCCCATTTTATCTTCAATAATTTAGAGATGTTTTTTTTTCTCCATGGAAAAGGATAAAGTACCTAATCCAGATGGTTTCCCAGTGCACTTCTTTCAGGATTTTTGGGATATTATAGGAGTGGGAGTCTTGCAAATGATTGAATAATCCAAAAAGAGAACTAATTTTTTTATGGATCTTAATGTCACCTTTATCTCCCTCATTATCAAATGGGAATATTATGAATCATTTTTTGATTTCATACCTATCTCTCTATGTAATATAGTCTATAAGATTATCTCAAAGGTAATGGCACTTAGACTTAGGAAGATCTTAATGTTCTTAATCTTAGAAGAGCAAGCTAGGTTTTTCCCTGATAGGAATATCTAGGAAGGTGTAATTATTTATCATTAAATTATTCATTCCATTTAGGTTACCCTTAGAAATGGTATGATGTTAAAACTTGACATCAAAAAATATTATGGCATGATAGATTGGCATTTTCTACTAAAGGTCCTGGAGAAATTTAGGTTTGATAAACCATGGTGTAACTAGATTTTTAGTTATATTTTCACTGCAAAATATTCCATTCTTATAATGAAAACACAAAAAATTTCTTTGAATCCTCAAGGGGTATTTTCATGGTGACCCTCTTTCACCTTTCTTGTTCATCTTGTTGGCAAAAGCTTTAGGTAGAGTAGTAAAAGTCACTACAAACACATCCTTTCTACATAACATTTAGGTGTCTATTGTTTTGGCTAATTTGATGCATCAGAAATTTTATAATGATACCCCTATTATTGGTGATGTATAGATTAGGAAAGTGCAAATATTTAAAGATATTCTATCCAATTATGAAGTTGCCTCGGGTCAAATGGTCAATATAAGGAAATCTGAAATTTTCTTCCTACATTACTCTAAGTAGGTTCAATAAGTGATTTCACTCATGCTAGACTTTAATATTAGAAAAATTACCTAAAAATACTTTGGGGTCCCTCTTTTCTTGAGTATTTAATGCTTAGTTTAGTGGAAGTGTTTAGTAAAATCATTCAAGAATCACCTAGGCTCTTATCAAGGTAGATGGTTGACACTGGCAAGTCACATAACGCTCATTAATTCTATTTTGAGTGTCCTCCTAATATATTATATTTCAATATTTTAACCTCTCACTCATATTTTAAAGAAAATAAACATAATCATGAATATTTTTTTATGGAAAGGTACACAAAATCAAAATAAATTCTCACTCTTGAAATGGGAAAGGGTTTGCAAGATCCAGAAAATGGGAGGTGATGGTGTAAAGGATTTGAACCTATAAAATAGGGTGCTTGGAGCTAAATTGGTGTGGATCATTGTGGTCAAAATTGATGATTTATAGGTCAAGGTGATTTGAATTAAATATCTATCTCTAGAGGATCCTTGGATTATCATTTATACTGTAAATCCCCCAAAATGATCTCATTTTTGGAATTTTATCCTACAATGTAAACCCATTATTGATGAACACATCTATTGGACCATTAACCATGGATGGAATAATTTTTTTTAAGGACTCTTGGAATGGTAATTAACCCCTTACATAGATTCTATACTTGTTAGATGCTAAGTGTATACTCACCACTGCCTAGGGCACTCTAGTAGCAAATTATTTTTATTTACAAGTCAACTCCGATTTGGATTTTTAGGGTCGGAAATAATTGGATGGTTTGGATATTTTAGTAGACCAGGTTATATGCCTATCTAAATGCTTGTAAAATAGGAATTTTTTTTTTCAAATTATAAGGTTAATTCCCTTCATTATATTGGGGCCAAATCAGGAATGTATAAAGTAAATCTTAGGTACCAAATGGCTAATGCCACTGATGACTTGATGTACTAAGCTTGATTCTTTGCTAGGTTAAAATTGGTCTTAAAATAGTTGGGGATTTTTATTGGCTAAAAGTTTAGGACCATATCTTAACTCAAGATAGACTCATAAAGATTGGTTTTATTAGTCCGTCTTGGTGTTGTTTTTGCAAAAATAGAGAAGAAACTAAAAACCACCTACTCTTTCCTTGCCCATTCATAACCTAGTGTTAGAATTGGATTTGTTATAGGTTATATTAGTCTTAGGCATATACCTCGATGCTAATTTATTCCTTTTTCTATTGGCTTATTGGTAATGGAAAAAACTCTCTCTTTGGGCTTTGGCAGGTCAACCCTAAAATTTTGATTTGGTCTCCTTGGAAGGAAAGAAACAAATGAATATTTAAAGGCCTTGAGAAGCCACTTCTTATGGTTCTTAAAGAAATTAAAGTTTTGATTTTGAAATTCATTTATTCTGAGGTCAGAATAAGAAAGTACCACCTTTCAAGCTATGACATGAAGATGGCTGCAAATTAGAACCTGAGTTTTCTTCCCCTTGTTAATTAATCAACCGTAATTGGGAAAAAAAGTTAAATTGGAAAGTAAAACTAGATTACACCACCTATAGGATGGTTCAAGATAAAATTTGATGGTTCCTCTTAAGGAAACCTAGGATCTTCAAGAGTTGGTTGTATTATCTAGGAATGTAGTGGATCCCTCATTAGAGTAATATCCAAGAAAATCTAGGATGGGACAAATAATGAAGTGGAAGTTTAAGCACTAGTAAGTGGGATTGATCTTAAAATCCAATGTAACATTCCAAAGTTTATTGTGGAAGGCATCTCGCTGATCATTATTTCAAAAATGAAGAATAAATTGGCTTGCTCTTGGCACTTAGAAAACATATTGGCAACCACTTGGTTGAAACTAGAGGCTTTCTCCTCCATCAATTTTATTCATTGCTTCTAGGAAGCAAATATGATAGATAATGTTTTGGCAAATTATGGTATTGATCAAGATAAAACTTAAAGGGTTGAAAATTTATGGGAAGCATGGGAAGATTTCCATACCTCTCCTTAATTGATTTGGTCTAAATTATTACCTTTGATCTCTCCTTTTGTATTGATTTTTTTAAAAATTAATTTCAAAAGATAGTTTGTTAAGAGGGGGATTATTTTAGTGGAATTACTAGTTTAGAAAAGGTTGTTTGGTAAATTTTCTCTAATGTAATCTCATATTTCCCTACCAAATATCCCTCATTATTGTTAGATCATCTAGGAATGAATTGCATTTATGTTTTAATGATAGTTTTATTAGAAGGGATGGAGGAAGTATGCAACATAAGGGAGTTGAGAGACTTCCCTCAAGCATAATTATTTCTTGGTTATCTTGGCCTTTTTAGCAATATGATAAGAATGTTTTTCACTACCTTTCCTTCCTTAGTTACCATGGATGTTAGGGTTCTCAAAGATTCCTATGGAAAAAATAATTGAAATCACCTTAGCTACACCATGCATCTACAGTGGCAACTAGGTAAGGGAGATGAATTTTAATAGACTAATTTTAAAGGCCCATCTGAAACATATTTTTTGGATGCCAATGGAAGATGTCTTTGGTGCTATCATGCATGCCCTTGGATAGGATTTTTTTTCCCAAGGAGAATACTATAGGGTTAACTCAAATATCTATTCTATCTTTGCATCTCATTTGATGTTTTTGGTCTCTAATTCAGAGGTGGTGGCATAGGTGGTATCTTTCTAGGTATGGATAGAATTTTTTGTAGGGTTAGTTAAGAAAATTTTGATGCATGATTTATCTCCTCTCCCTAATTTGTTTTTTTCAAGTATAAATAAACTTGGTCTTATCCCTACAGTAGCTTTTAAAACATTAGAGATATAGTTTATGGTTATTTTAGGGTTTGTGGAAGATTTGAGGAGGAATGTAAGCTCTCAAGATCCCATAGAATGTAAGTTTCTATCTATGCCTCCCACGACCCATTTAGAGAGTTATATCCTAGAAATTTCCCTACTATAAACAAGCCACATTGAAAAGACTCAGGTTGATGAGGTAAAATAGATGGTAAAATGGGTTTTCAAGGGTTAAATTATGATGCTTCACTAGTTTAACAAGTCTTTGATTGAGGAAACTAGGCTAGATACTCCTACAATTGTCAACTCCTCTTTGGCATCTATTTTGGGTGGTAAAGGTCTTAGAAAGCAGATGAAATGTGAATTTTTGGGTGGAATGAAGGATAATGTCTATAGAGGTTATGAGCTCATCTTCCTAGATGAATTTGATGATGAAACTCAAGTAGGTGTCAACCTATGAGGTGGGTCTGTGTCCTCTTTTCTATTCATGTTGGTTGGGTCTTTTATTTTGGTCTTGTGTTGGATTTTTTATATGTTGTCTATAATTTCTTGTATCCCCTTTTTCTACGGCCTTCTAGGTGACTAGTTTTTGATGACCTTTCATTGGTTACGTTGTTTTTTATGTCTTTGCCTATAGATGGTACTTTTTAAAACTCTATCTTTTGGGTTGAGGGACCTATACAAACCCCTTAACTATCCAAAAAAATAATCAAGGCAAATAACTCATTTTATATTTGTAATTAATAATGATTTATAGAAGGCACATATAAATCCACAACAAAGGAAGATTATTTGGGTAAAATTAAGTCAATACTTGGATATAATGATCCATTTTATGGGCTCATCACTAGCCATATATGATAAAATTTAGTGGCTACATATCTATTCTAAACTAATTATCAATATTGACTCAATAGTAATTCAAAGGCCTTAAAGAATTATAATACCTAAATATCTATATATTACTAAACATGGGGATCTAAAATGAACTACATATACACATATTTTAGTTATAATAGTACACTAACATCTGATTTATCTAATTGGACTACTATTTTAGTGGATTTTTAAGGTTTCAACCCTAATTTTTGACAAATAGAATATGGCATGACATTAGCAGATGCTATTGAATCTACCTAAAAATTAATTAGGTTATTTACAAAAATTCTAAGTATAATTATAAATTGGGGAGTTTCTATTTTCATTTTATATGTGACCACATTAACATGGACAATACTAAAATTTTATCTTCATTATAGAGGTATTTACATATAAGATCTCTTAGTTTAGTGAATTGATCCAATTTGTGTAGTGTAGTATTTACCTTAGTCTTTTTCATGTATTCTACTAAATTATATCTAGATAAGGAAGATCTAAGATAACTAATTTGTGTTTTTTTAGTTTTTATGTAGATTTCACTTCCTTTTAGAGGATGCAAATTACTATTGGCTTTGGCATCTAGATGTGTCTCTTTATTATTAAGTGGGGAGGATGATTTATTATGCATTTTGTTTTTACTCCTCATCTCATACCATTTTTATTGAATTTTTTGGAATTAATGAACTTCATATATATTATCTTTGGGCTCGTTTTCATCTTTAGAATCAAGAGAATAAGTTTCAAACATAATTTATTTAAATAACATAGCAACCTAGTAGCTTAGGAGTTATCTTTCTCTACTAGTGTAACCACATATTTTTACATCTCTTTCATAAAAGTATGTAAAGGGTTGAAAAACTCAAGACAATCCATTTGTCCATGAGTATAACTATGATAAACTTAGAAGTAATGGGGTAATTATATGTCTATATAATTTATGGAAAGTAGATGATTTGAGGAACTTGTCTTAGGGTTACTTCCTAGTTAATTTTGGTTGTTGTTATACTAGCAGTGATTGTTATTTATTTGGAAGAAATATTTTCTTCTCGTCATTCTTTGTGTCTAGAATTAATCTTTCTCTAGAGGCCAATGAAATCATTTTCTATTTTTTGTATTACTTTAATGAGAGCTTATAATTTATTTTAATTAGTTTTAGATGTTGAATTTGTGATGTATATCAAATGTTTTGTTGGACCTAAAGTTAATGCTCATGTTATAATTTGATTGAGTTTGTACCTGGTGAATTTTGGTAATTTATTATTTATTAAAACTCATATATTCTACAAATTTAGTTGACTCACGCCCTGAGGAATTAATTATATTTTTATAATAATTTCCTCTACATAAGTTTTCACTATATTTAGAGCAATATGTATTCTCTTGAATACAGAGGTGATTGGGTATAACACATCTAGGTACATATAATAATCCATGCTAGAAATAGGTATAAGTTTTTTTTAGGGATAAAACTATATGTTCATGTAAACCTTGCATTGAAGAATGTCATGGTTATATTTGTCTCTTTATTAATCATGGGAAAATGATTAAACTTCACACTATGGTCCATTATATCTCCAAATTTCCTAATAAAAGCTTCTTTGAATTGTATCTAACTACTAATAAATAATGAAATTATGTTAATAAGAAAATCATACGTAGGTCCTTAAAAATTAAAAGGAAAATATATATAAGTAAAATCCTCATGTATTCCATTGATGAGTCTCAAAGAGAGTTCGAAAGGAATGGCATGTTTTTCTGGAGTCCTAGTTCCATCATTTGTGAACTTAGGAATATATTTTTTAGAATTTTAGGTTAGGTCATCTATAACTCCATAAAATTTTTAGAGAAATGCCCATTAAAAAATTAACCATTAGTTTACTAATGTTATCCTTATTTTTCTTCCATAATGTGAATTAATTCCTTGTGAATCATAGAACCCTTGTTTTGTCTTTTTTTATGTTCTTGCTTACACTTATGACTACTTGATCTCGACACTATTAAGTTGTCTTGATGGGCCTATCATGTCTTGATCTTGTATAATTGTTGAACTAGGTATTTTAACCAATTTTTTTGGAAATATCATGTCTCAACACTTAGCATGAAAGTGAAAATTTAACCTCTTAGTTGTATTTGAAAACCTTGCTCTCTCAATCCTCTTGAGATGGTATAAGGCATCATTTCATTTTACATATTATTTCATCCATCAAAACCTATCCCATTGCGATGACCAAGATCATGCAAGAGAATTTAATATTTTACACTCAGTCCTAAAATATATTATTGATGCCCTTTTGACATATGGATATACTATAAAAATAACTACATGATTCTTTAGTTAGGTCTATTGTAGGTGTTTGAAAATAATGTAAGTTTGCAAAACTAATAAGGATTTCAAACATTGATTATTATTTGGTTTTGATTTTTAATTAGGTTTTTTAACCCTAATTAGATCATGTTTTTTTAAAATTCCATTCAATTTATAGTCAAGCTTGTATCCTCAATCAGGTCTTGTTACCATTGGTAGTAAACAATGTAGTTATAGTTCAGGATTACATCCCAACTAGGTCAGGACTTTTTCCCCTCTCCCAATATGTTACAATTTTTTCACATATCCTAATTAGGTTTTTGGGACCTTCCCATTCAAACTCCTTTCTTATCTAGGATTTGAGCCCAAGTTATAACATAAACCATCCTCACCACTCGCTAATAGATTTAGCAAATAGTCCCAAGCCCTATTAGGTATTGGGACCTCTGATCTTTTAATCCTTTTCTAATCATGATTTATCCCCCAATATGGTCTCCAAATATTATAAAATCATCCTCGATACTATTTATGTTTAGAACTAGGAAATTAAAATTCAAAAAAGTTAAATAAAGCCTATTCTATGTGAAACCTTGATTAGGTCTATTGGGCCTATTTTTGGCACTTTTTATGTTTTTTACATAACTTCCATCACATTTTTTGAATTTTAGTGTTTTTTACAACACTGAGAAGGTGAATCTAGATTAGTTGTAATGATACCATCAATTTTGGTAATTTTTTGTGCTAAAAGTTGTTTATGTTTTAGTAAGCTACTTTGTTTAGGAGATTTTAATTATCAAATTTTAATGAATTTTTATCTTTTCATAGGCTTAAAAATTATTGTCTTAGAAAGTTTCAATGATATTGGATGGTGATGGAGTTAGTGACTGTAATGAATGTCTCCCAACAACCTTTTGGACGAAAAACATTTCCTTTTGCTAGTGACAATTTCTATATAATGGGTCATTTTGATTGCCCAAGGGTTAGCTCTTTGTTTTTATGAGGAGAGACATTGGACTAGCAATTTTATTTCCATGTAGATTTTTATTTCTATCTTAAATCCTATCCCTATTTTTTGACCTTGTTGCTATGATGATAGATTTTTATTGATCTATTATGGTGGACTTTGAACTCACTTTTCAAAATTAAACAATATGATTGAAAGAATATAGTGTAATTTTATTTATAACCTGCACATTCAAATATTAGTTGTGGATTTTATTTCATTGTCTAATTTCCTTATATGCTTAAATCAACTCTATCAATGATTATGCATATGTGGATCAGGTGAGAGATTGATTTGTAGAGTTCACATGATCAAGAAATCCATATTTATCTTACTTATTATAGGCTTTCTCTTTCCTCTTTCCCCTCTTTTATATTATTTATAAATTAGCTAAGCTAAGGTTAATTTAGATCTCGATTGAAATCCAATACTAATATTTATCTCAATTTAATAATCTTCATTTATTATTATTATTATTATTATTATTATTATTATTATTATATGCATTATTAAATATTTAAATGCATTAGAATGACTGATTGAAATCATCTATATTTCATGTTGTTTCTAATACTCATTTAATACCATCATTAATGAAAATAGAAATTAGCATTCTTATCCAACTTGTTTAAGGACCATAAATATGTTAATTCTTTCAAAATAATTAGGACTTTTGAATTGGAACTATGCACAATGACCATTTTAGTTATCAACGATGTCATGACTCAATAGACATAAACCTTGGGGAGGCCCTAACAAAACTCCTTTTAAGAGAGGTTGGATAGGAAACCACCCCCCAAAACTTAGAGTTATAAAAATGTGCCAAATGACATGTCAACATATTTTCACTAAAAGTAGGATGGCCAATAGACTTAAAATTGAAATTTTAACATAAAACTTAAAACTTGAACATTTTAAGATCATTTCCCCATGTCAATTATTTATAATTTTAAACTGGAAATAAAATGAATACCCATTAGATCAAATTGTTTTGGGTCTAAATTCAAGCTATTATAACTCACTCAACACAAGAAACCTATAAAAATAAATGAAAATTAAAAAATAGACAAATCCACTCAGTTAATAGTTCACCTACAAATGAAATTTTCTATTTTAATCCATTCACTTCCCCTCTAAACCTACCAATTTCCTAGGCTTGGCTTTGTGGAGGTAATTTTATGCACCCAAAATATGAAAAGCTTGACATTCTTAGTTTGATGTCTAATGATGATGCAATGATCTCCTAATTTAAGCTCAATTGGGTTCTCTTTAATGCCCTCCCCCTTTTACTTCCTTTTTTCTCCCATAGGCCTCTTAAACTCCCCTTTCTTGGCCTTATTAGATTTTTTTGGCTTGTTTTAAAAACATTTTTAAGGAAAAAATTTACCTTCTTTAGGATGAATCCACTTTGGTCTATTATAAAACTACTACATAGGTTACTAATGTACCACAATAGTTTTATAAATCTCCCTACTAGAACCATTCCCGACAAGGAAGTTTCACATTATTATTCTTAGGTTATGTAACCACATAGGGGGTTATATCATGAGAGTTGGTAATTTCATATCCACCCCATGAAAAAGGGTTAGTTATATCATCTTGTATCCATGCTCATAATTTAGCTTTTGGAACTCAATTTTTGACACATTTTGCATGTTTATTGTCATGTTTCTTGATTTTCAAACCCTGTGTTCACTTTAATGATTTCCCATCTCTCCCTCTTATATTATTTGTAAATTTTAATTATTTTATGATTTATACTTGGATTTACATTCACTAAAACTCCATAATGCAACCTCCGTTTCTCTTCTACAAGTAAGCCAATTTTGTCTTACTTTTAGATTGGAAAATTTACATTAGATACTAGACTTTTGAAGCATTTTTATAGCCACAACATGCTTATAATTACTTTAGAGATTTTATTTGTCTATTTTATATGTCAAATACATAATTGAAAGCAAGGAGAGTCATTATTTTTACAACCAAGTATTTGTAAATGGTGTTCTTAATCAACCACATATGTTGTTTTTGTTTGGAGTTGTGCTTCCCTCTTCTCTCCATTAGATATTTTAGACTCCCAATTAGATATTTCATTTAATCATTATTGATCAAAGGAGATAACACATTCATGACCATATAATAATAATTTTATCAGACTCCCAATTAGATATTTCATTTAATCATTATTGATCAAAGGAGATAACACATTCATGACCATATAATAATAATTTTCTCACTTTCACCTGATATAAATCTTGATTGGGTTAGGTATTTCAAGTTATAGTTTATTTTATTTGTTCAATAGATTAGATTAGACTATTTTTCTTTCTTTTCTTAGTTTAAATATTTATTTTGAAAAAATAAAATTTGTTATAATTATTCTCTGTTGTCTTTGACAAAAAACATTAGTTATTATTTTAATTTGTATATAATCCATATAATAAATCATTTAAAATCATTTATATTTGATTCTAAACCCTAGGTAAATATTGGAAAAATAAATAAAACACTTTCAGCTATAAACATTATCAAATTTAAATTTTAAAATAAGTTCTTATTTATACAAAATCACACACTAGTAAAGATAAAACCCTAGTCAAACTTAGGTAATTATAAAGTGTTTTCTTATTTTTAACTTTAATTGTTTAAGTAAATGATAAACATTATTTTTAGATTACTAATTCAAAAAATCAGAATTCAAGTATTCACTTTTATTCAAAATAAATCACTCAAACTAGTGTGCATTCATCCAAAAATGATAAAAACTTGTTGTATCTTACATTTGTATAATAAATATTGGGTGTAATATAAAAATGGAATATTCCTCCAAAAAATGATTTGACCAAATAAAAAATTTGACCAAAAATAATATTTGAACCTTGGACCTCCAATTTCCAAGGATCTACATAAAATAAGCCTTTCCAATTTTTGTATTAGCCTTTACAAGATATTAAAAGAGAATTTTTTATTTAAACTTGATTTTTTTTCTCTATGAAGGTAAAAAAATACTTAAAAACGTATCTCATCCATGAAAATTTTGAAAAAGGATAATGCTTATTTGCTTTGGTGGACCCCCCAACACTAGATTTTTTATGAGACTATATCACAAAACATTGATAAATAAAAATTTATTTTTGGTTCATTCCCATGAAAATATTTAACTAAGATGCCATGGATGCCCATAAAACTTCTTATATGATTCCTCTTCCATACAAGGTTGTACAAGATCATAGAGGGCCATATAGTACCAGGATTTTAGCAAATTTAGGTTACCAGAAGAGGATTTTCTACATACAAGAGATGGCTTTAGTTGTTTGGATGTTATGGAGGCTGTATAATTGAAACTTTAGGTCATATAACTTTTTTTTTTTGGGGGGATATAAAGACTCCTAGTTTGTTTAAAGTGTGATTTATGGGATATAAAGACTGAAAATGAATAACAATACTCAGTAGATTCACTTAGATTTATTCAACAAATTTAAGGAGGTTGTATCACATTTTCATAGGGGATTTCAAGCTTGAAAAATCATACAAATGTTTGATTTTGAATTTTTAGGAAAAAATTTAGTATTTTTATTTGAACAAGCAGCTTCTATAGGATTCAATAGGCTTCAAAATAGAGGATTAAATTTCTAAATGGAGCATGATTATTATTTTGGTGTTTCTCCAGAAAAATATTTGTAAAAATCAAAATCTCAATGTATTTAATTCATATATCCAATCGTAGGTTATGTTAAATTAATTTAAATGTATTTGAAAAATTAAATATTTGAATAATTTTTCAATTTGACACCAATTTTATGATTAAAGGGCATTCCTTATTCTTTTAATAAACTTGATTTCACATGAGCCTTATTTATTACCATATAAATTTGTCTTTCACCTCTTCTTTTACCCAAGTTTACAATTCTTTATTACTATGCTATGATACCATTGATGGAATATTTTTGATAAATTAAATGTTATAGTCATATAAAATGTGAAATTTGGTTACTTGAGTATGGCTCATGACACCTAATCCATAGGTCTTTCTACTTTCTTATACAACCCTTTTAGGCTCTTCTTTCACTGATCTCCAATCATCCACAACCTTCCAAACTTAACCCTTATAGACACATGCAACTCTCTCAAGCCCAGATCTATCCCCCTAGGTCTCATTCCCTCTAGACCATAGTGCCCAAGGTGGATAGAAGCACTGAAACCTAAGGTGTCTAGTTTTTAGAATTGTTGTCCAAGTGTGAAATAGGTTTTAATGATCATATTTTCTTAAATCCTTATCCTAATTCATGTTTGCCTAACATGAATTCATTTAACCCATGATCATTAAATCCCCTATAAAAGGCCATTCAAAGTCCATTTAGAAGGGTTGGAACTAACTTACAAGAGAGAAGCAAGAATACTACCAAGATCACTAAATCACTTATCCCTATTCTCTAAATATAGCCATCCAACAATATTTAAATCCTATTCAAACCCTCATACCAATCCCTAGTCATTCCAAGTACACCTAGTTTCACACTTACTTGAATTTTCATCACACTATTTCACTAATCACTTTAATGAGAGAACTACATATAGCTTGATCCCTATTGAGACTATTATAATATAGAAAATATACCCACACATGGGGTTTGAATTGAATCTAGCATATCCTTTACACACTAACCCCTTTTTCCTCTTTTCCAAAGTTTTATTAAATTACATAGAAGACACAAATACATGAAGAATCAACTCTATAGGGAGTTTTATTGGCAATTAGGATCTAAAATTTGGTACACAAGATCATATAGATGATGTGAACAAAACCCAAAAAAATCATATCTCTATGAGTAGTTTAGACAACAATGACAAGACTAGGACTACAACACTAGACAATAGGGTGTCATGTTTTTAGTAGTCTCGTCTAATGAAGAAATAAAATCTAGATCTCAGTTTGTGATAGAATCCCAATCTCGTTCCTCCAATATCAGACTCTATCTTAGCCATAACAGTCTATACTAATCTAAGTTATATTTTCTCTCACTTATTACTATTCTTAGGAAAGGCAAAAATACTATTTATTTACATAAAATTAGTGTCTTAATTATTGCATATTATTTATTTATTTTATCTACTCAGACCCATTTATTATTTAGGAATTAAATGTCTAACTTCCCAAAAATAATAAAATAAATGCATGAATTTTATATTGTAAAGGGAAAAAATATTATAAGAGAGTGAGAAATAGTGGGAAAAAAGGAATGACTATGTGATTCTTTAGTACAATAAGGTTGTATATTTTTGATGAAACAAGGATGTAATTGGTGAAATAAGGGTGTAATTTTTTATTTTTTGGTGAGGTTAAGTGCCAAACCCAACCAAAATATCTCATTTTCTCTACATGGAGGTAAAGTGAAAAACCACATAGAAGCATTTTTTTGTGCCAAGTTTTATTGTAAGTGTGTTGTTTTTTCATTTTTTTAGTTATATTTTTTTTTAAATGACAAAAATTCAAAATTTGCTTTCAGATATTGACCATTTAATGATTTAAAATTACACTAATATGAAACATTTAATGGAAGCATCATTAGTTTTCAATGAATTATGAGATTTTGTGAAGGATGAATCTTATGTTGCCTATAAAACTAGATAAACTTGATATTTTTAATATGTGTGATTCTAAATTTTGCTTTAATAAAGTTTTATTTCACTATATATACTTACATTCATATTGAAAACTTTCCCCATAATTACACTATATGGAATACTTTATCTAATTTGTACAATAAAAATCACAAGTTTAAGAAGATATATATACATATGCAATTGTTTACTTTGTCATTAGAAAAAGATGGGAATATAGGAGAGTTCACATATAAGTTGAATAACATTGTTATTATATATACTAAGGATAGTTTTGCTAAATTTGATGATGATTTAATTGTAACTACTGCATTGAAAGGACTACCTGTGTCCTATAAAAACTTTGTGGAAATGTTTCATGTTTTTAAAAAGATCACATGCATAAATTGTGATAAAATTTATGATTTTATTACTCAACAAGACCTTTATCTAACCAATAATTACAAGAAAATTAAGGAATCCCATGTTATAGATTCCAAGCCTTGTTCTTCTTCTTCTAGTCAACAGAACTACAGAGGGAAAATTTATAGAGGGGGTAAAGGTTATAAAGGAGAAAGACATAAAAATAGAGGTAGGGGATAACATTAGAAAAACTACTATAATAAATATTATATCCATTATCATTCAAATGAGATTAGTGATAAAGGATGTGGTCATAACTCATATAAAGGTAGAGGTTGAGGTAGATTAGACATTTGACATCATAGACATGGAAAATTTTGTCACATTGATTCTCAGTGTAGGATTACCTTTGAAAATATTTAGATGCCAAAAAATTTGACTAAGTCTAACTATGATTAATCTGCAAACCATGAATATGATGAATCAATAAATGTTGCTCATGAATCCATATTCACTACTTTAGAGAACATTGATTATATAGAATATGAGGCTAGATATAAGTTCACATATGTTTGGGTCATAGATATAAGTGTAACAAAAAAAATGACATTTGAGAAAGACTTAGTTTATAGTTTATAAAAGCATCTCTCACTCAATATCCTTGGTAGATAAGCCTATCCATAAACCATAGGGACTTGGGTCTATTCATATTATTTTTCCTAATGGTTCTATCAAATACATGGAGAATGTTTTGTATGTTCCCACATTGAAAAAACATCTTCTCTCCTTGGTAACTATTCGTAAGAAGGGTTCTAAAAATTTGATTAGAAATGGGCTCATTTATATTAACTCAGTTAAATAAGGATATAAAATAATGTATACATGTTATGATGATGGGAATTTGGTTCATTTACATTGTAAATTACTTCCTCTGATAGTGGAACTTACAATAGTTGTTGATATAGGTAAAGGTACAATGTCTATATATTATTTTTAACATCTTCTCTATGGACATTTGAATGTTCACTCTTTGGTGGACTTATAATGATATGGCATGTTGAATGGTTTTCCCACTTTTTTCAAAGATAGTAATCTTTGTGAATCATGTTTTTTAGGAGAATAAACCATGGAAAAGTTTCCTAAGAATTCTTCTTAGTGAAATAACAAATGTTTTTAGCTAGTTCATAGTGATGTATTTGATATGAAAACATAATCTATTGGAGGGTGAAAATATTTTTTGTTTTTTATTAATTATTTTTATAGGATGACTTGAGTGTTTTTTATGAAAAATATTAGAGGTTTTCAATAAGTTTGTTGAATGATTACACATAGTTGAAAAATAAATAGGTTAAAAATTAGCTACTCTTCAT